>JAMWET010006174.1:145000-412500 GCA_024036415.1 Prochilodus magdalenae
CGTATGAACATTACGTGATGAATTGAGCAATAGTGGGACGAATTTGCTAACAACAGAATCTTGTATTAACAGGCATTAAAGTTTTTACTCTCCCTATAAAGCTACAGTCTCAGGGAGTCCAGGCTGTGTTGCAACTATGACAAAATTATTCCTCGAGTTACATGTATTATTTCATAGGTCTTAAGCAATCAAACCAATAGTTTAACTTTAGCTTGCTGTGTTTAAATAAACATATACAGTTTTAGAATAAACACAAAGGATTATACATACTGAAACAGTTGCCAGGGTGTTTTGTTGTTGTTTGTATGCAGTGGTTCATACGTTGCCCTGAAGAGTACAGTTAGAAGAACACAGGTTTGGTCACAGGGATCTTGCTGCAATCCAGCCATTTCATAAATTTGCTGAGCTGATTTGGGAATGATGAAACTAAGCTGTAAAAGCACCGTGTGTTGTTAACTTGTCTTTGTTTTAGTGTACTGTACGAATGGAAAACATTTACTACTCCTGCTCAGTTCTGTATATACAAAGCCTGTTTAAAATATGCAGCAAAAGGAACAGGATTGGATTGAGCTGAACAGTGGTCAAACCTCATGATGCAATTGAATCGAATCACTGTGAGGTCACAGTGTACACACGGCCACGCTCACTCAATCCCATTTTGAAGTCGATGGGCTGTTTTTGTCTTTCTCTCTCTTTCTTCTATGTCCCTCTTTCCATTTCACAGGCTGGGACCACTGTCTCTCTTCACTCTCTCTGTCTCTGTCTGTCTCTCATTACGGTCGTCTCTCAGAGTGTGTGTTTAGCCTGCTCAGGACGGGAGGGGGGGAATGGAGGAGGCCGAGGATGTCAGTGCAAGATAAACACCAGCACAGTGAAGTGGCTTGGTGTGAGGGAGAGAGAGAGAGAGGGAGAGAGAGGGAGAGAGAGAGAGGAGGGAGAGAGAGAGGGAGGCTGATTCTCTGAGCTGGCTCTGTTCCTCTGCTGAGTGTACTACTAGAGCTGTGTGGGCAGTTCAGTTGTTCAGTACGCCCTCTGTTACATGCTTTGATTTTCTCAACCCTGCGTTTCCCTTTTCACCATACACTCTTCTTCTTTCCAACACTCGCTCTCTCCCTGCCTCCCTCCTTCACGATCCCCTTTCCTTGTGTTTCATAATCCCTGTCATAGTCACTCTCTCATAGTTCTGTACATCACATTCTCCGACTCTCTAAAGGCACACTGCTGTCCTGCTCTTCTGTTTACTTTTAATTTAATTATTTTTGAATATTAATTTAATGATTTTTGCATTTTTATAATTACAGTCATCATCAGTATATATGATTTTTACTATTGCAATTACCTGTAATTACATGGTAGTACTTCATTGTATAGCACTAGGTCTAACAAAACTTTGTGTTATACACTGTACTGTAGTTTTACTAGTAGCAGTTTTACTAGTCTAATAACAATGCATTAAACATTATAACTAGCATTTTACTAATAGTACACCATAATCATTTCTATTTTAACATTTTAATTTTCTACCAGTATTTAGTATTGTCTCTATTTTGCATTGCAAGTCTCATATTAATAGTATATTAGCAGTATGAACAGTACTAAAAATATTGATTTCAGATTTGTTATGCATTATTTTATGATCACAATATTGACATTTTAACATTTGTAAACATATTAATTTAGCATTTCAACTTCTTGTAGTCTTGTACTAATGCCTTAATGCAATGGATAGCAGTTACAATGCTAATAATAATAATATTTAGACTTATTTTACTTATTAGGTCATCGTTTTAGTATTATTGCATCTTATTTTAGCACTTTTTAACATATTATACTTATTATTCTTCTATTTTATTGGTAACTACTACAAATACAATGCTAATAGAAATACTATTTAAACATTTTAACATATAAGGGTAAGTATTTAGTATTATTGCATCTTACTGTAGCACTTTTAACTTATTTATATCCTATTTTACTGGTAATGAATAACAACTACAATACTAATATTATTCCTTAGGTCCTTATTCATATGAATTTTATCCTGATATAATTTCTGCATTTATGTTAGCATTGTGAAGTTTATGTTTAGGTTTTTATATAAAGTATTTGATCTTATAACTACCTTAGTAATTGCTAAGCAAAACTGCTAATTTAATATAATAGTAGTAATCCACCAGTTCGGTTCTCATGAACGAGCCTGCTGTAACCGTCATGGCTTTTTCGTTTCATTCTTATGGTTCTGTAGATGAAGCAATCACTCCATCTCAGTGTTACTCTCTCGCTTGCTCTCCGTCTCTGAGAGGTTGAGACATCTGCTTGTGAGAGAGGAGGTCTGATGGCTAGAGGGTGGTGTGTGTGTGTGTGTGCATGATGAGGAAGGAGGGCTGACAGAGAGAGGCCATATCAGTGCCGCATCACACCTAATTAATAAAGCCGGTCCGCGCTAATTAAAAAAGTGTGATTAATGCCACTGCCAGGATGCAATGGCACACTGTGGTGCCGTTTTGAGTCACAGATCTACTGCCATGTAGGGTAAACACACACACATACAGACACACAGACACAGACACAGATACACACACACACAGACACACAGACACACACACACACAGATCTCACATGAATAGAAGAGAGAAGCAAGAGCTTCACAAAAAGAAAGGAAAAAGGGAACATATTTTGGACTACTGGTGGAAAGAACAGGCCCTGTAATATTAACATCATTCTATTCTATTCTATTCTATTCTATTCTATTCTATTCTATTCTATTCTATTCTATTCTATGTGTGTGGGTTTGTATTCTATTTAAATTGACTTTACATTGAGCTCTATTCTATTTTATTCAGTTCTATTCTATTCTATTCTGTGCTGTTGCATTGTAATTTATTTCACTCAGTTCTATTCTATTCTATTCTATTCTATTCTATTCTATTCTATTCTATTCTATTCTATTCTATTCTATTTTAATCAATGTGTGTGGGTTTGTATTCTATTTAAATTGACTTTACATTGAGCTCTATTCTATTTTATTCAGTTCTATCCAGTTCTATTCTGTGCTGTTGCATTGTAATTTATTTCAGTTAGTTCTATTCTATTCTATTCTATTCTATTCTATTCTATTCTATTCTATTCTATTCTATTCTCTGTGTGTGGTTTTGTATTCTATTTAAATTGACTTTACATACTTTACATTGAGCTCTATTCTATTTTATTCAGTTCTATTCTATTCTGTGTTGTTGCATTGTAATTTATTTCACTCAGTTCTATTCTATTCTATTCTATTCTATTCTATTCTATTTTATGTGTCTGGGTTTGTATTCTATTTAAATTGACTTTACATTGAGCTCTATTCTATTTTATTCAGTTCTATCCAGTTCTATTCTGTGCTGTTGCATTGTAATTTATTTCACTTAGTTCTATTCTATTCTATTCTATTCTATTCTATTCTATTCTATTCTATTCTCTGTGTGTGGTTTTGTATTCTATTTAAATTGACTTTACATACTTTACATTGAGCTCTATTCTATTTTATTCAGTTCTATTCTATTCTGTGTTGTTGCATTGTAATTTATTTCACTCAGTTCTATTCTATTCTATTCTATTCTATTCTGTTCTGTTCTGTTCTGTTCTGTTCTATTCTATTCTATTCTATTCTATTTAGAATCTATATATATTATACTGTTATTATATCTATATGCTGTTGCATGCTCATAACTTCATTAAGCACACATTAGTAATTACCATATGTTTTATGATAGTTAATCAATATAAAATAAAAGTGAATTATAAAAACTCATAATGACTCATCATAACAAAACATAACTTGTAAATTAGCTTCATTGTCCACTGCTATCGTAGCTGCTGAATTTACACAGAAATATACAAAAAAATACATTAACAGAAAACAGCTATCCTTACCTTGAAGCTTGTTCTCCTATCTCTTACACATTTCTAGTCTCACACACCCAGAACAAAATATCCCACCATTTAATGGTCAGCACTATTTTCCCATGGTAGCGCTGCATCTCACAGGCCAGCTTGCATTATTAAAAGGGCTAAAATAGGGCCGGGGCCATTAGTTAGTCTGTTAAGAGCCATGCGCCGGGCAGGGCGTGTTTGCCTGCTTCTCATTGGGGTAAACATTTGTTCCAGTTGTAGATGTTGTGCAGCAGGAACATGAATCAGGGACGAGGAGCGGAAAGCGCTCTGACAGCTGCAGCTCATTACCGCCACTATTACTGATATAGGGGGCTGCTGGGGGAAATTCCTCCTTCCAGGGAAAGCGTTCCTGTTTACCATACAGCACTGCGGATCAGGACCCGCACACCGAGATGCAAGACAATCGCATACAGACACACACACACACATATACACGCACAAGCATTTGTGTGTGAGCGCCTTTACTCACCCACACATACTTGTGTTCTGTATCCCACACTTACACACCAACTCACACACAAACACACACACACTCACACAGTGTTTGTATGCAGGTTTGTATGCAATTATGTTGGTACAGTACATAGAACAGCATATCCACCAGTCTCTCTCTACCTCTCTCTCCCTCCCTCAAATGCATATGCATACACACATGCAGTACAGAGTCCAAGACCACCCTTCATTATTTCCAGTCAAACGACTTTAAACTTATTTAACTAAATATAAACTCCAGATCTTCAGTGTGTCATGCGTCCACTCAGTGCCCTTACGGCTTCCGTTCTTTTCAGGAGACTGGCTTTAATTTTTTTTTATTCCAGCCGTAGAAGTTGGCTGCGTTTTCACTTCTCACAATCCATGTGATTTCATGAACATCCAGTGGCACTGAGATCTGGACTCTGGGATGACCACTTTAATGAACTGTTCTGAGCTTCTGTCCAGAGTCTTTTCATATCCTTTTGTTTTCGTCTACTCTCTTGTGTAGCTTTCTCAGCGAGGGCTTCATCACAGCTAGGCATCCCTCCAGACCAACAATGTTGGGGTGTTTTCCAAATCTGAAACAAGAGGGGAGCTTGTTTCTCTTGCTTCTTAAAGATGAAAGCTTTGCAGGGCCTGAATCATAGAACACGAACATCCCCTGAGTAAAGGGGTCTTCCCTTTAAAAGGGGTCTGAGGTAATATTGTATCTAAGCTGTTGAGCTCCAACATTTTCCATTCACTCTGCCATCCATGTAGAGCCTTCTTCGGTTTTACATTTATTGTTTTTGTGATGTCACAACTCATTAACATATATTAACCTATTTAGCCTTCAGCAGTTTAGCACCGCCCATTCATACTGAAGGCTCCACCTCTTTTTGTAATAGAGACAAAGGTTGGCACATTGATTGAGGCACACACACACACACACACACACACACACACACACACACACACACACACATATATATATATATATATATATATATATATAGGCTGTTTTGGTGGTCTTCAGTGTCTTGCCCTGTTGTTAGAAATGCCATAGGCATGTTCCTAGCCATCTTAATAAACCAACTGGTAATTTTGTTGGCAGTTGGTGTGGATAACACCACTACTTCCCGGTGAGCCACCACCCTATCTGGAAGACTGGGGTTCAGTTCCCAGTTTGGGTGACTATGCTGTGCTATACCAGTGAGGTTTTATTCTAGACTGCTATCACTACATTTGCCTACCTGTGCTCTTGCGGGTCATTCTGGATACAGCTGAATGCTGTTAACGTAATACAGTCAGTCCAATTTTTGAAGCCCATGTTGTTATGTATAAACCTTTGACCCTCATTTCCTTATACAGATGTTTTTTTTTTCCCATAGCCAATCTCCCCGGATATATCTCCTGAAAACTGAATAGCTTGTACTTTTATAGCCACTTTTACTGGACATTAAACAAACGAGGGGCGGTCTCTGACTTTTGCACAGCACTGTATACACACTCCGCACATGCACACATGCTCCTCCAGTCAGGCATGTCTCAGCTTTGCTGCTTTACGTCATTTCTCCCAATCAGGCAGGCAGACTTACACCGGCCCATTAAAGTGGAAGTCTCTTTTTTCCTTCTTAGCCACATTTTTACCCATCCAGTCAGGGCGGCTACTCTTTCATAATCAATCACATTCAGCCTGTACCTGTTCCTTTCCTGTAAGACCACTCGTCATTCTTAAAATATCTTCATCCTTTTTGCCCTTTGCCATTCCTCGACTCATTCTTAGCCTGTTTGAGAAATGATGGTACAGGAAAAAAATAACAATAGTAATAATACAAAGACGAAATGCTCAGGCTCAGTTCAACCCTATTTGGTTTCATGATCAATAGTCAAAATATCCAAAGCTGCACTCCTCCCCTCTCAGGAAACAGTTGCTCCAAGAACAACATAGTGGTCTGTTTAGCCATATGACTAGTGGTCCATTCTCTCGGTGTAACAGAATAACGTTACTGTAAACATTAACACATTTGCAATTTGGTGACTCGGTTCAGACTCCTGAATCTCCTCTCCGACCCAAACCTAATCAGCTGATACTGGGCTCAAAGGCGCAGGCCACGGGTTAATGTATTAATTTCTCGAGCGGCCCTGCTCAAAAACATAAATCAAAAGCAGCCGAAACAGCACCTTGTGTTTTGACTGGTCCCCACCCTTTTTGACCTCTGCCAATTTTTATCTCATTTCGCTTTAACTTTGTAGATCAGACTTTAATTTTGAAGCAGGCTTGTGGGACAGTGATGAATAGGGTACATCACGCAGAGCTTAAATTACCCTCTCCCTGGTGGCGGGGGATCAGGAGGTGCTGGATGCAGGAGAGGCAGCGGTGAGTGTGTGTGGGGGGGATGCTTTTGTGGTGTGGGGGGGTCCTCCATGACCTAGTAACAGAGAGAGAAAGGGGATGGTCAGCACTTGCCCTTTTAACCCGGCAGAGCTAGCACACCCAGCGAGGGTGAGAGAGAGAGAGAGAGAGAGAGAGAGAAGGAGAGAAGATAAGACACTTACTTAAAGTTTGACTTCTGTGGAAGGCTTATGTCTTGGTGAAGTGAAGGACACACTTCGCTGGTAAGCGTCCATGGAAATGTTTCCTCCCGGAGAAGTGGCCGAGGAGGCCTTGTTCCACATCAGCCCACTGTGCTGCTGGAACAGAGACAAAGAGGAGGACTGTTAGAAGTCTTTTCAATTACGTATGTCTATTCCACTGTATTAACTCACTTTGGGTCATGTTATACCTCAGCTGGGTTTGTGCAATACAGTAATTTCACTCATTTTTAAGCCCTTAAATGGCAAGTAACTGCTGGAGGAGCCCATTTTTCCACTTCTATAATTCTGGAATAACTCCGTCAGGATGCATTGTAGGCAATGTAGTTACTGAATAATAAGAATGTAATAAACTGCTTTAAAAGGTATATATAAAAATACTTAGTGTATGTGTATACGTGTTGCTGCTGATGGAACAAATCCTTTTCAATGTATGTACGTTTTGTAACTATGGATCAAATGAAATGGCCTATACCACTTCTATAACTCTGGTTCTCGCATGTAGGGTTCTAGTTAGTCAATCAATGTAGTCAATGTAGTTAGTTACTGAAAACACACAAGTGTGTGTGTGTGTGTGTGTGTGTGTGTGTGTGTGTGTGTGTGTGTGTGTGTGTGTGTGTGTGTGTGTGTGTGTGTAAAAGTGCCTGTTGCTCATTTTATTCTGTGAAAATTTGATGTGGTATTTGGAGGCTAAATTCTATCTATCTATCTATCTATCTATCTATCTATCTATCTATCTATCTATCTATCTATCTATCTATCTATCTTTCTCTCTCTCTCTCTCTCTCTCTCTCTCTCTCTCTCTCTATATATATATATATATATATATATGTATATATATATATATATATATACATATGTATATATATATATAGAGAGAGAGAGATTTAAATAGATAGATAGATAGATAGATAGATATAGATATTTAGATAGATATAGATATAGATATATACACACATATAGTGTATAGTGTATAGTATGTAGTTTGCATAGTGTATAGTGTGTATAGTGTCAAGTGAAATTTTTATGATCAAGGGTCCAGAAGAATTAGCCTACAATTACTTTGGAAAATGTCTGGTTCCATTACCATTACAGTAAACTACAGTAACCCTTACCCTGTAAAGTAAAATAATAATAATAATAATAATAATAATAATAATAATAATAATAATAATAATAATAATAATATAGCAAAGAACGTTGCACATGCACAACAAAATCTTTTACAGTAGGCCTCTTGAATTAGCACGTACAGTGCTCTTGTGCCTGCTTTGAGTCTGGTTTGTCTTTGCTTGAACGCAAATGAAAGTACAGTGATCGTTACGCGGCAGCGAGAATAAGGAACAGATCTACAGTGGGAGCAGTTGCTGCAATAAGATGAGTCAACGTTTCCCCTTCTCCCTTTTCCAACAGCTCCTCTCCTGCTCGGCCTCCTTACACACGCTACTAGGAACAAGTGTGCCGTGAAGATTCTCCTCACCGTGAAATCTCTACGCCCTCCCCCCACACCCTCTCTCTCCCTCTCTCTCTCACACACACACACACATACACTCTCACACTGCTCTCTTTTCCGTCCCTAGATCATTTTCTTCATTTCTACCCCGTGCCATCTCATGTGCCACAAATACGCTGCGAGGACCTGCACTCAACACTGTTGCGCGCAAAAGCGCACGGTACTGTTCTAACTGAACGGGCGCTGGGGGCTGCGGGTGCCCTTTCTGGGTGGTGGTGTTGGTGAATAGGGAGTTCTCACCACAACGGCGATTAGTATATTATTACCCTTAAGGTATAAAAGAAGCCCCCTGAACAAGGAGGGGGTCTTTACGCAAACGCCCTGGCCGTGCGCGTCTGAATAGGAATGCCTCCCTCCCTCTTGTTCATACCTCATTGAGTAACCACTGGCGGCGTAGACTCCATCCACCTGTGCAGGTATGAAAGAGCTAAACATCCGTACGCTTGTGCAAGCTCGCCCGCTGAGCATGCGCTCTGGACGCCGAGGTGGTGGATTTAAACCTCATCATCAAAGTAAAGACTTTATATATGGATTTAACGAATTCCAACTGACATGATGACGCAAACTGAATCCAGATCTGAATCTCCGAGCTCCATTGCTTTGCGCACGACACTCCGCAGGGTCCAGCGGCTGGAACAATAACGGGGTTTAAGGGGTAGTAAGAAGAGATCTTAAGGGGCAACGTTCGGGTAAACACATCTTTGGGAGCTTTTAAATTCCAGATCCACCTCCAAATATTCCCCCGTTGGGATTTGGGCCTTTTTTGCACGGTCCAAATAAACTTAAATCTACATCACAACTTTACTGCTGGGTTCTCCTCCCTAATTTTGCAGGGCTCGTGTGTTATAAAGGCCTCACCCTTGGTTAATTAAACCGCAGGGTCTCTCAGCCTGTTGGTTTCCCAGTAAGTTGATGCGAACACACAGTAAATGTAGGGAACATTCGGACGAAGTTGTTTTGGTCTTTCCTCGTCTCCGTAGTGGCTAAAGCGAGCTCGCAGTGTGCGCATAAACAGCTCTTAGGTGGAACGATGTCCTGTTTTTTTATTTATTTATTTGTTTACATATTTTTACTAAATTCTATATTTATTTTCTCTTTTCCTGTTTTACACCATTCAGTGTAGTGCCAAATCAGCGGGTGCATAAAGCAAAGAAATGAATTGGTCAGTAGTTAATTATTCATACTATTATATTTATATTATTAAACGTATTTATTAAATGTATGTCTTCCCTGATTCTGTTCCAACGCAAAACGTGAGGAAGCGAAGTTTCTTTTGCCTTATCCATGACTATTTCATGCATTCCAAATCCAGGAAGGCGGGAAAAAGTTACTATTTTTACGAATTAAGCGATTTGATCGACAGTAATTAGGGGATTTTGACGCAATGCATATTAATAAAAATAATAAATAAAAAAATAATGAATTAAACCCACTAAAATAATCATTTTTCTCGCTCTTAGTTGCTATGACTAAGAGAGATAAACAAGCAACCAGCGCGGGAAGAAACAACAGAGCAGTAAGATAAAGCACAGAGCGCGCAGGTTAGCTGTATTGGGGAGGTCATTCATTTCATGGCGCACGGAACCGCCGCGCTGCGTAAATGTTATTAACTTCTCCTGATGCTTCAAACACAGCACTCAGACTGCAGGTCCTCTCCTTCTTTCCTCCTCACACACAACGGCAAATGTCCATCATCCCCGGACTGAAATTACACTCACGCTATTTCAGTCCTGCAGGAAACTTTTCTTTCTTTTCTTCCTTTCTTCCTTTTTTTCTCCGCGGCTCTGATTGAGGCGCACGCTGAAACAGGCTCCACGGCCAGGTTACAGCACACTTAGAAACAATAATCACTCGTTTTACTCGAGTTACACACTTTCATATTACACTCGGCGCGCGCGCTCTGCTGCTGGCTGCGTTCGAACATGTGGAGCTCTGCTTTATTCGAGGCCATCACGCATTTTAGCAACTGGCTGGGAATCCACGGAGAAAAGATACAAGGCATTACTGCATGTTTAAATGCCCCTCCAGGACTCACCCGGGCAGGCCTGCTGTGGAGAACTATATCAATGCACGATCATAGACTTTAGGTATATATGCCTATAAGCTACTTCCCCCTAAACAACCTGCAACACACAGTTAACCTTGTAATAAATCAGTAATACATATACTGTAGCTGTTTTAGCAGGTTACAGTCAAATACGGTTATATCAGCTTAAAGTAGGAATCCCATATTATACAATATCACAATAATCTGGACATTGGGGTTGTTCCTCCTGTGGATCTTTACTGCTGTTTTGGATTATAAAAGTTCCATAGCTTACACATACACACACACACACACACACACACATACACACACACACATACACACACACACCTCACACACCACACACACCTCACACAAACATACACACACACACACAAACTTTAAAGTCTTGCTGGAGGCCTCAGGCCTCAGCCCATCAGGAATGTCACATGCACTAAAAATAATAATAATGATTATTTTAATAATAATAATAATAATAGTAATGATGATGATGGTAATAAAATCACTCACCATGCAGTGACAGCAGACAACACACACATGAACATACACACACACACGGGAGGAGAAGGAGGAGATAAATGCAGATGTAAATATCGTACCTGCTCTGACGAGTTTCTCTCTCATCTTTTCTTTTCTGCTGTTTTGGCCTGTGAGTGAAAGCTGCTCTACTTTCATATGGCTAAAATAAAGAGTATCTGTACAGTGGCCTTTTCCTAAAGCACAACAGAAGAACTAGAGGAAAGAGAGGGAGGAGGAGCGCTCCCTCACTCTCTCTCTCTCTCTCTCTCTAATACACACACACTCACACACAATCTCTCTCTCTGGCTTTCTTTCTCCATATACTCTCTCTCTCGCTCTCTCTCTCCCACACACACACACACACAGTGAAATAATCGGTTGTTAAGTGAACGCGGGGCTTTTTCTGTAACACCATTTCACAAACACAAAGGTCAGAAGGTTGCTGCTGTCTGGAACAGTTCTATCTATCTATCTATCTATCTATCTATCTATCTATCTATCTATCTATCTATCTATCTATCTATCTATCTATCTATCTATCTATCTATATGAGACTTATCTAACAAACTAGACACAAACTACTGACAATAATTTAGATTTTCGAAAACTTTTTTATTAATGTATTTTAATATAAATACATTCTCTCTATGGTGTAAAATAGTAGGAATGATAAATAGTTCTAGACTTAATTAAACTTTATTAAAGTAGAACTTTATGTAAAAGCATGCTTGACTGTGGTTTAGTGTGGTTTAACAGTCATTTATTTTTTAGAGTTTTTACACGAATTTTGCATGAAAAAAAAACATAGAAAGCACATGCAGGCATATATACAATTGGATAAATAATAAACAGTATGGAAAACATGGAAAAAATAAAAAACAAAATTAAATACTTATTAGTTATAGGACTGAATATTACAAATAAATAAATAAATGAATGAAAAAAGGCCTGGTCGTCTTAACACCCATTAACTACACCTACCATCTCTCTCTCTCTCTCTCTCTCTCACTCTCTCTCTTACACTCCTATATACATACATACATACATACATATATATATTTATCCCAGAGAGATACATAGGGTGTATTGTGGCTCAGCACTGACTCTTGTTTAGGCAGTATCTTAACGGTAGTGTAGTTTGGACTCTAACCTAACCGACACTATTTATACACGCACTGCACCTTCTGAGCCCAGCTCTTGTAAATGTTTGCGTCAGTACAGTTCAGCCCCGGAGAAGAAAGACCCTCGTTAGGTTACTATACATGCTCCAAACTTCAGCTGTGCACTACCGCTGCCTGCATACTCTACACTAACACATAAAAACTCTACCAGAGCGTTATGAACACTTAATAAAGCTTAATGCTCAGGCGTCAGTCTGCTGTCCTTCACCTCACTCAAACAGCCAAAGACAAGCTTTCCCCTGAATGGACACGCGCGCTCCCAAAGTACTGTACCGGCCCACTGTTCCATGAGCGCAAGAGCTCTGCTGCACTGTAGGCTGTAATCCAGCTCTGCTCTATTCTGTACCAACTCAAAGGCAGACAGCCATGCAGACACTGCACAATACACGGGCAGTCACATAATCTCCCCTTTTACTGCACTTTCATATCGCTCTTACAGTAAAGAACAGCAGCCTCTCCACCTTCATTAACTCTTAATCATCCCGCGCTCGCTCAGAAACGCGAGTCTGAGCGACTCCGTGCGGAGAGACTGCAGCGTGAGTAAGTGTGTGAGCGAGAGCGAGCGCGCGCGCGCGTGTGTGTGTGACACTGATGGATGCGCCATTGGTTAGACGGACACATGCTTGGGCGGATCTAACGGCATGCAGCGAGACTCCGGGTAAAAACACACACGCGCGCACGCTCGCGCACACTCACACACGGCCGGTGCACGAGCTGCTTTCACGAGCTCGGCGCCTGCACGCGACGGACGGAACGGACACTGAGCGCTTACCTGCTGCCCTCTTTTCGATTAATTATTGCCTCCGGTTGCTCCTTTTCCACGAGGCGTGGAAGAGCTCCACGCGCGCCCTCCGCCTTCAGCTTCACCTGCACGAGAGGACAAAACAACAGCACGGACTCGGGACGCACGAGAACCTTTGACAACTCACCACCGCGTGCTCGCAAGCGAGAAGACTGCGCTTGCTTGCTTGCGTGTGTGTGCGCGTGTGACTCTGCGTGTGTGTGTGTGTGTGTTCCGGAGCGGCCAAAAACCAAGAGCTGGCGAAACACACGGAGAACTTCGTCCGCACAGCTGGACTCCAACTTTATCAGGCACGAGCGAAATAATAAAGGGGAATAGCCTATTATATTCACCAATAGTACATCTCATCATACTAACAATTAATATATCTGGCCTGATCTAAACCATGGACATCCAAAAATCTCTCTGATGGACATATTTGGAGAATTTTGAATTAATCGCACTGTTAGTAAAAAGACGAGAAGAGAAAGAAGAAGAAAAAGAAACTCCTTTTTGTGTAACAGCGAAGGACAAAAAGAAAATAAACCTGGAAGAAAATCGTTCTATGTGAGGAGGACACGCACGCGCGCGCGCAAACACACAAAAGAAGGAGTTAAAGTGCCATTAGTGGAGCAGCAGCTTCTCTCTCCTCCTCCTCCTCCTCCTACGGTGAGGCGTCTCCAATCGAGCGCCGATCACATCGATCCGCAGCGTTCTCCGTCGGATTTGGACAAAAAAATCCTATCGCTCTCTCCATCCCTCCTTCAAACCTGTGTTTTTTTAGCCTATGCCTTCGTAACAAAACAGACGGACATCTGATCTGAAAGAAGAAGGAGTTTCATCTGGGGGGGATTTGTCCAAACGTAACAACACGTTCAGCTCTCTTTCTGTTGCTGTTTTTTCTTCATAAACCGTGTATACTGGGACTGGATAGCCCTCATGGATACCAGCGTGAGCCGAACGCCTCGGTAAGTACCTGCGTTGCTCGCATTTACACCTATGAGAACAATTCGAATTCTTTATTGTGGGTGCGCGTGCATGCATGCGTGTACGACTGTGTGCGTGCAGTGCTTGTCACATATTTAAACGTCAGTCATCAGCGTGTGCTCACGATTTGGGAGTTTACTACTAGCGCGCGAATGCGTGTGTGTGTGTGTGAAAGAGAGAGAGAGAGAGAGAGAGAGAGAGAGAGAGAGAGAGAGAGAGAGAGAGAGAGAGAGGGAGAAAGAGAGAGAGAGAGAGAGAGAGAGAGAGAGACCTAGGCTATAGAGAGAGGAGCTCAGCCAAAGCGTCAGGAGCGTAAGGAGTTAATGTGACAGTGCTTGATGTTTTGCCCCCTGTTTGCCGACTTTGAGTGACGCGATCGTTTCGTTTTCCTTTAAGCTTGCCTGTTGCAGCTTCCAGCGCCGAGTGAGACTCGCATTGAAGGCAGAAGCGTTTTGCTCTTTCCCTTTTTTTCTCCCCCACTCTCTCTTTCTCTCTCTATCTGTCTCTCTTTTTTTGTTGGTCCCCCTTTCTCTCTCTCTCCTTCGCTCCCACTGTTCTACGAGAAGAAGAAGAAGGAGAGAAGAAAAAAAGCAAAACAAGCAGAAGAAGAGAGGGGAGAGCTTCACATCATCTTACCCCAACCGGGGTGGTCTCTCGTTTTTGGGGGATTTTTTTGATTTCTGATTTTTTGGTGAATTCCGTTTTTTGCCATAAACTGCTCCTCTATGCCAGCCTTGTGAGAGCAAGCAAGCAAAGCCCCCGGCTGTCGAAGCGTAGCGGAGCGGCTGGCCGTGTCGTGGCCGAGCACACACTCTACACACGCGGGGGAGAGAAGCGGGCAGCGGCGGGGCAGCATGCCGAGGAGGAAGCAGCAAGCGCCCAGGCGCTCCGCAGGTACCGTACCGCTTTTTTTATTATCTCCTCCTTCTCATTACACCCATATTCCTTCTCTTCCCCTCCTTCCTCGCTCTCTCTGTGCGTGCGTGCTGGCCGTGCGTCTGTTTTTCGCTCTCGTAGCGTTTGCGGGCTTCTACTGCTGGTGCAGTGTGTGTGCTAGGGTAGCTGTAGAGCTACACTTTCGACTCGGCTGCTTTTGGCCACCACCGAGAAACGTGTGTATGTGTGCGTGTGTGATCGGAAGGCTGTGTAATGTGGTCATTTGGAAGTTTTTCCACATCAAACATGTCTGCTTGGCTTTGAAGAGGTGCTCTGCTTCTCGTGTATGTACTAGATAATTATCTGTAGTTATTAGCCATATAGCCTATATGGCGATTGCAGGTACATTAATAGTATGAAGCTTTACTGAACACTGCTTACTGTATTTATAGGGTAGTAGAACCCACCCCCACCTACCCCAACCCCCTATCGCTTCTGGTCTTCAAACTTTATAGAGCCTGTAGTAAAAGTCCAGACTCGTGATCCCTGTGATTTTCTCAGCTTTGTATCCGAATAAGGGAAACAGTTTGAGGGTCTTTGCTTAGCTCATCCGATTTAGCCGAGTCAACTTCAGCTTTGATTGTTCGCTCTCTCTCTCTTTTCCACTCCTCCTTCAAACTCCCCTTTCCCTCGTTGGGCACAGATATTGACTCCATGAATTAGAGATCTATAAAGAAGAGCAGGAAGAAAAAAAGGGCTTTGGTGTCAGCTGACTGTCATGACTCCCTTTGATGCTCCCATTCGCTGTTTTTTTGGGGGGGCTTTGTGTGCGCAAACATTTTGATCACAAAACGCCTAGTTTTTTTCCTCTTTCTTCTTCTTCTTCTCCTTCTTTTTTTGTACTCCAGCCGTTTGTGGGAAAAGCCTTAAAGATGATTTCGCAGCCAGGGGAAGTACGTGGACTGGAAAAGAGGGTTTAATGGACAATTGCCATCTTTGATTTGACGGCTGATTGATCGCCTGTCATCCGCCCTTTGCCTTTGATCTATTCATTCCCGATAAACATCAATAACTCCATCCCCATGGTAACGCCAATCCCCGTGACGTCACGTCTGTCTCTGACAGCTGCCCATTAAAAAAAAAAAAATCTTTTTTAAGTGTAGCCCTTTCAGTGCTTTCCTCACATTGCCAGCCCACACTCAACGCCAGCAGATCCAGCGCCGTGGGCCAAACAGGGGTGTTTCCACCGAGAGCACATGTAATTACAACTAGATAGGGACACTTTGTGTTCTCTTGTAGAACAGAAAGTCTGACCCAAGTCCTGAAAACAAGTCCTGAGCATTGCAATGTATGGTAACACAGCTAAACATAACAAGGCCCGTAAAAAGGACTAGATTTTAAAAAACGATGACTCGTGATAAGATCCCGAGTGCATGTGATCCTAGTCCGAGCCGTGCAGGTTAAAACAACCACCGTGTAAAGCAGTATCGCGTTTGGTGCTTAGTAAGATAACACCAGTAGTTGTTGAAATTCCTGGGATACATGTGCCAATGGCGAACTTCAGACTGCCATTTCCCAACCCAGCACCAGAAGCCTAATGCACGGCAGCCGTCAATAGAGCGCCGCTCTGATGTACTGTAAATGGCTACATTCTGGAAGCACATATAAAAACACATTAATGCCACCGTAGACGCGTGCGCGCACGCACACACACAGCTGGCATGAAAAATGTTACTAATAGCCTAATCTGGAGACGGAAGAATGGTTTGCTCCATCAGTCGGACCCGTCAAAGCGACTTTGTTTCATATTTGATTTAATTGTCTCCCCCTTGACAGCCACATTCATCAATGGCTCTAATGGTCAATCAGAAGTTGGCAGAGTGAGTGCTCTCATTCTGCCCCCCACCCCCTCCCTCCCAACCCCACACTCCTTCTCCTCCTCAAACCCCCACCCCCTCGTACGTTAGGCCTGAGTTTTACTTTATCAAAATGCTTTTGCCTAATGGACGCGCCGAAGAGGTAGAGCGAGGGAGGGAGGGAGGGAAGGAAAGAGGGAGGGAGGGGAGGGAAGGAGGGATGACTGAAAGGCTTCTCATTTCAGAGGGGTGAGAGAAAAAAGGATTCAGGCATTTATGCCTTTGATGAGCGGATGAAGACAAATACGAGCGCAGTCTGAGAGGCTTTTTTTTTCTCTTTCTTGCTCCAGACGAAGCAACTTCCTGTGATTTTTTTTCCACTACCCCCCAACCCCTTGCCCCTCCTCTGTCTCTCTCTCTCTTTCCCTCTCTCTTTCTCTCTCTCCCTCCATCCCTGCCTCCATCCCTCCCTCCCAGCAGCCCTCACAGCTGCAAGTTATAAGGTTGACGACTGCGCCGTGGCATACAAAGAGTGATGACAAATTGATTGCGCCGTCGTGATGGAAAGAGCAAAGGAAAGATGGCAGATGATGGGCCTTGATTAGGAACTTTGGGAAAATCCAGTCCCCTGCAACCTTGAGCTTTGCATGAGAACATTTCGCCCTCCCTCGCATTTCTGTCTCTCTCCCTCTTTCCCTCTCTCTCCTTTTTCCCCCCTCTTTAAGTCTAGAAGGCCCGCTCAGCCGTAGAAAAAGAAAAGTTGTTTTGCCAGCTTCATTAGTGTTCACCTAATTAGCTGTAAAGCTGATGGATTCCTGACAGGCCTAATGATTGGAGATGACAAGCTCCGCACACTGTCATCCAGCCCAATTAGGTTTGCAGCTAGTTTGATGTAATCAAGTTGATATTACACAGTCCTCCATGCCTTTAGTCCGCGCACTAACTCAATTTGCCGCTGCAGGTGACAAATGGGCCCGGGTACCTGCGTAATCATGTTGGCTACTAGAATAGGCCGCATTGAGCGGTCAGGAGAACAACAGCGACCGGACCGAAAGGGGGAAAGAAACCCAGTGCTGAAACTTCCAGTGTTGTTTCCACCAGGGACATGCTTTTATATGCTGCGTATGTCTGCTTGTTTTCTTGCTCTATGACACTCTCTCTCTCTCTCTCTATTACTCTATCTCTTCCTTTTTCTCTTCTAACTCTCACACACTGCTCTCTCTGTCTAGCCAGGGTGATTTCTTTCCCCTCCTCCTTTTCTGTTTCTTTTTTTTTTTTCTTTCTCCCACAATGCCCTCCTCCATTCAGGAGCAGACAATGGCGTGTACACCGTGTTTTTTTGTTCGCAGGCTTCAAAGCTTCGACCAGACCAAACATATCAATTGTTTTGGGGAGCCTGAGAGAACATCAAACATCAAACTTTTCTCTCGCCTTCTCTCTTGTCTATCTCTGTTCTCGTTACTTAAGATAGCCGATACAGCCTGGAGGTGGTGGGAGCTACAAGCAAACGGGCCCTCATCACATCAGCTCCGGGCTCCAGGCATAACTTGCGGGCCCACACGTCTACCTGGTGGAGCTATCAGTAGATCTGCGCCTTGCGCGCCTCGCCGCAGAGCTGGGATGATGTATGAAGATGGATTGTGTTGACACTGGTCATTATGACACCCCTTATAATATATTCAAAGTTGGTTTATCTCGGGGCACCTAGCCTCAGCATTGTGCTTAAAGCGGCTAAATATGACTCATAAAAATATCTGGGTTTTGGTGACGGATGCAGTCGTATCCGAGGCAAGATGGATTGGAGAGAGGGAAAGGAGCTGATTTCTGTGATTTTAGAGGCTGCTTGATTGATTGCGGATGAGGGGGAATGATTAATCAAACTCAATGTGAGTTCTGAGGAGGGAGGGAAGCGCTCACCTTGGATATGGAGTCAGACTGTAAGCGCACACGTGCAATATATACAGTATGCATATTGTTCTCATTACCTGTGCATGCATGTGGATGCACGCTGGTGGCATAATGGCATGGTGCATATGACATGTCAGCACCACTAACACCACCTTTTTATTATTTCCTCGTTTGTTTGTTGTGATAGTGGCCGCGGTGTGCTTTATTGCGGCTCACGTGCAGGAATTTACCGAATTCCTTTTAGCATATGCGTTTATTTTTTGATTATTTCCTGTTTGCCAAATGTTTATTATTGAGGATAGGAACTATCATGGTCCTGTTTCCAAACCAGTCCCATAAAGACGCAGCACAGGGCCATTTTTTGGCCTATTACAATTTAATTACTCGAAGTATAATGAAACATGCTGTCTTAATTATGCTAATTATCCTTATTAAAACTCAGTCATGATAATCATATGCATTATTAAGGAAAAGAAAATGATATCATAAACACTAGTCTCTGGAATTACCTTCGCCAAATGAAAAAGGACTCTTTTATCTTTTCTCTTCACCCCATCAATATTCTCGCTTAAATTATTTTTATTTTTTTGTATTTTTTTTTGTATTATCGCTTTTGTTTATTCCAATATTTAAATGAGAATCATAATGTAGGATTTTGTCAAGGTCCGGCATAAAGGGGAAGTCCAAGTTATGATCAATAGCGCAGAGGGTGGATATACAGCCGAGTGATTATTTCCATTATCATGTTCAAGGTCAGCGTCTTATGAGCAGAGCTGCATATTTCCATGCTTATTCACGTGGACATCAAGCAACAGGGCGCTGAATTAGCTGTTTGGCGCATGTTATTCATATTCTTTGAGAACAGAAGCAGATTTCGACTGAATCGCTTGCTTTCTATAGCAGACAGAGAGCTGCATCAGGGTGTCCCCCAGCACTTGTGTATGTGCGATTGTGGATTATAGGGCTGGAGTGCTCACCCTGCTCTCTCGCATTGCTCTGGCCCAAACGCTGCGCTCCCAGGCAGCCAACTGACACTATGATTAGTTATGGCCGTCCTGTGCCTTTTACACCGCAAGAAGCGAGCAACAATGAGAGGGGTTAAGAGCAGAGAGAGAGAAAGAGAGCAAGAGAAGGACGAAAGAAAGGGAAGAAAAAGAACGTAGAAAGAAAGAAATAAGGGAAGGCATGATGGGGTGGCGGGGGGTTGGTGGTTGTAAGAGGGAGCCAGAGGGGACGAGAGATATAGAGATCGAGAGAGAGACAGAGAGGGAGAGAGAGAGAGAGCAGGCTAAGTTCTCTTCCCCGTGGATCCACACCAGGGTTGATGGTTGATAAACAGAATTTTTTTCCAGAATCTTCCGTCATGGCTCCCATTAGCTTGACAGCTGTCAATTAGGACCGCCTTGGTCTCGCGGGCTGCAGTTTATTGCAGGCGGTTGATGCTGTCATTTCCCTCACAGTTTCGCCTTGAGCGTTATCACGAGCACTGAAACAGTCAATAGCTGATGCATCAGCAGTTATTTCTTAAATTGGCTCACAAGGCTGCATCCTTCCCTCATTTTTCCCCCCCTTTCCTCCCTCCCTCTTTCACTCTCTCTCTCTCTATCCCTCTACGCCCCCCCCACCTTCCCATCCTCTCTTCTCTAAAGATTGTTTTGTGAAGAGATGACGATGAATTGCGACTGCAGCAGGGTTAGTGAGAGTGCAGGGAGGGCAACGCCATGTGACGTTGGAAGTGTGTCGCTCACACCCGCCCGCATACACGCATGAAAATAAACGCTCCTGCGTTCACCTTTGCTAATAATACAGGCCCACCTGAATAGCAGCCATATAATCTGTAATATTGGAGGATATTGAAAAGCGTGCAGAAAAAGGCACGTTTGGAAATTTCACGCCGGGTGGAATAGAAAGAGCGTTTCTCATAAGCTTAGCATATTGACTGTGGAGTGTTTTGCATGCCGGTTTAGGGCTGATGATGTGTCCTCTTTGATTTTGTGTCTGGTTTAGTCTGAATCCATTTATCTTGTTAAGAACAAAAAAAAGGGAAAAAAAGGAAAAGAGAAGGAAATCACCGCATGGCCATCTTTGCAATTTTGTTTTGGTTTTTGGCTTGTTTGATGTCCTTTGTCTTGTAGTGACAATGGAGCGAGGGTGAAAAAAATCATTTTGCGAAAGATATGTTCCTTGAATCGCACTTCAAAGAGAATCTCTAAAAATAATTTGTCAGACAATAAAAGAGCATTGTAAAGCGTCGAGACAAACATTCCTCTTAACAAGTTCATTCATTTGTTACGTAGGAGCGATGGCTGAGATTATGAAGGGATCGTTCACTGATACCGTGCATTGGTGTAGTGCTTTTTACTCATAGCCATTCACTCGCTAGCATGCTGGATCAGCAGTGCACGTGCAGCTTGTTGTAAATGAGCCTCTGATATGTATTGCCATTGGAAGGAAACCATGTAGAGCATATTGAAGAAGATTATTAGATGATAATATTGAAAAAGATCTCATATTCATTTCCTTGCATGATAAAAGCTAGCCTGTTGTGTATACACTATACAGCCATCCAAAAAAAGTACCATTATTTTTTTTTACTTGGTAATTATTTGAAAACACACGTTTCCTTAACACCATGTGAATATCACAGAAATACATAAACCAGTGTTCAAAATTGTTAAAAAAAAAAAAATTTGCATGAACAAAGCCTTTTTTGGCCAAAGCAGTAATATGGACTACACTGGCTGGGTTTACTTTGCTTTACACATTACCGAGCTAATTCAGCCCTGAATAAGAAAATGCAATCCTCATTATTATAGCACGATGGAGCAGGGCCGCCTCCAGCCCTGCGTGATTGGACACCCCATGGCCACGGTGGGCGGGGTCTCTCCCGACGGCAGGAAAGTTTGGGAGGAAACAGGAAATGAGAAGGGTTTCTGGGATCTTGCTTTGCTACAGGAGTTATTTTTACACCGGGCCTGTACAGTAGACAGCATTAGCCTAGTTGTGCGCGACTGCTATTCGATCGGCCTGAACTCGGCCTCCGCTGTCTGCCTGTGTCCCTTTTTTTCATGCCTCTCTCTCTTTCTCTCTGAGCTCTTCTCCTCTCACTCAGCCCAGGGCGATACTGTGGCCCTTTTGTGAGTGCTGTGTGTGTGTGTCAGGTCGTGCAGGATTGTGCAGACTCTGGCAGCTACGTAGGGGGATTAAATCTCCGTAAGAGTCCCAGCGTGCTCTAGTGAAATATGGCCGTGTGGAAGTAATCCCTGTCTGTGTTGTTGTCATGTCGAGGAGGGGACGGGGGCGTGCGGAGAGAGAGAGAGAAAGAGAGAGAGACAGAGAGAGAGAGAGAGTGCAAGGAGGAGAGGAGGACAGAGGCGAGACAGTAATGGTTTGGGAGGGGGGGTTGTTGGTTCACAGTGGGGGTTTGGTTCTGAGTGTCATTTGGGCCTAACTCCAGGCTTTTTCTTTTTTTGTATCTGAGTGTGTGTAGGCCTGTCTCGGTGTAGTTTGCTGCGTTTTGCTGTTCCCCCTCCCCCCCCCGTCTTGACTCTGTGCCTGGAAACTGACAGCCATCAGTCTTACACCGCCATTGTGTGTGTGTGTGTGTATGTGTGTGTGTGTGTGACATGCAGGCTACTTTTTGATGGCAGTGCTGGTGATGAAAGGCAGAGAGAGAGAGAGAGAAAGAGAGAGAGAGGGGGCCCTGGTAATCAGGGCCAGCCTGGGCCCTGACATCCTTCTCCGGCCTGACAGGCCTTTTCCTCCTCTATCCGCACCAGAGTGAGAGACAGAGAGAGAGCGCGAGAGCGAGCAAAAGAAAGAAGACAGAAAGAAAAAACAGAGAGGAGACAGAGCAAGAGAAATAGAGAGAGGAGCGAAAAAAGAACAACATACAAAGAAACAGAGGAGAGGAGAGGAAGCGAGAGAGAGAGGAAGAAGAAGTGGAAATAAAGAGCAAAAAGAGAAAGACACAGAAAGAGTAAGAAAAGAAAAAGGGAGAGAGATAGTGAGAGTCGACAAAGAGGAGAGGAGAGAGAGAGTAAGAAAGAAACGAGAGTTACCAGAACAGAAAAGACAGATAGAGTGTGGAAAATGAAGGGAAAAAAGGAAGATAAATAGAAAGAGATATAAAGTAAGAGAGAATATAAAACAGAATGATATTTAAAGAAAAAGAGGACAAGGAGAGGGAGATATAAAGAGGGAGAATAAAAAGCAAAAAGAAAGAGTAAGAGATAAAAGAAGAGAGAGAGAACGAGAGTTGACAAAGACAAGAGAGAAGAAAAAATGAGTGTAAAAAAAGAGAGAGAGAGAGTGAGAAAACAACAGATAAAGATAGGGAAGAGAAGACAAACTGAGAGGAGCGAGTGAGAGAAGGAGAAAAAGGGAAGACAGAAAGAAAATAGAGAAAAGGGGAGAAAATATCAGAAAAAGATAGAGAAGAGAAAAAGAAGAGGAAAGGGGCGAGAGAGAAAAACAGAGAAAGAGAAGAAGAGAGAGAATGCTAGAGACATAGAAAGAAAAGAGATAGAGAGAGAGCGAACGAGATTGACTCAAAATGCCTGCATGCTCTTTTTCCCCTTCATGTCCTGATCAGTCTCAGATGCTGGGAATTAACCCCGCCCCCTGCCTTTCCTTAGTGTTGTTTTTTATTTAATGAGCGGAGAGGAAGTTAACTGTGGTGGGGGTCCATGCTGTGAGTGTGTGTGTGTGTTCACGATAACCTGTAAGTGTGTTTATGGATAATGATGTATGTCTTCCTGTGTGTGTGATGATGTCATGTCACTGTTTCCTTCCTGTATCTGTTTTCATGTCTGTGTGGGATTTTGCATACGATCATATGTGTGCGTGCATCGGCGTCGGCGGCTTGCTGAGCGTTCTCCATGGCTTGGCAGAGGCAGGCAGGTGTGAGAGGCGAGAGAGAGTGAAAGATATACAGCGCGAGAGAGAGAGAGGGAAAGAGAGAGAGAGAGAGAGAGAGAGGGAGAGAGGGAGAGGAAGTCTGTTTTATTTTATACTGCGGGCCTGTTGCTAATTAATGTTTCTTGGTAGGATTCTGTCGGAGTTGAGTAATGTTTTTGATCTTTATGCCTGATAACTGCATACCTAATGAGATTTCAAAGCTTCTCGAGATGTGTGTGCGCTGCTCCCTGCAATTATTGACAGATGCCTTTTCTTCGCCATTGGGTTCGGCACCATAAATCCTCTGGCTGTAATGAGCTTGAGAAGTGCCACCCTGCCAGTGAGCTAATGAAAGGGAGCGCGAGAGGCGGGGGCAGGAGAGGGAGGGGGGGGGGGGTGTGGAGGGGGGGATCACGCTTCCTTGACACATTTTTTTCTTTAAATGCACTCTGCAGATGTCAGGCCCCCACCGCCAGTGTGTTAAAAAAGAAAAGAGAGAGAGAGAGAAAAAGAGAGAGAACGAAAGAGAGAGACAGTAAGGGAGAGTGAGATAGAAGAGAGCAAAAGAGAGCAAGGTAAAAAATAAAACTGAACAGAGAGGAAAAGAAAGAGCAGGGGACAGAAGGAGAGAGGAGGGATGAGCTGGAAGTTTCGACTGGCGGAGAGAGAGATCGGGTTTCGGTCCCATGTTAAGGTCATTTGTCTGCGTTACATAGTTTTTATTTGAAATAGTAGGCGCGTTGTTGCCGAAGTTGACTTTGATTGATACGGCTGCCCTCTCGCTCTACTCTGAGCCAGGGCTCTCTTTCTTTCCTCTTCTTCTTCCCTTTCTGTTCTTCTTTTCTCAGGTTTTTTTCCCCCTCATTGCTCTGCCTTCCCTTTCTATTAACCAGGCCAGGATAAGACGGAGAAAGAAAGATAGAGAAGGACAGAAGGAGAGAGCGAAGATAGAAAAGGTAGAAAAGAGGCAAAGCAAAAAAACTGTGTTCTCTTGTTTCTCACTCAGTAGCATGGGACTTTTCACGACAGTGCCCTGATCCTGGGCCGAGAAGAAAGAAAGAAAGCAAGAGAGACACAGAGGGAATGAGAGGAAGAAAGAGAGGAGAGAGAGAGAAAGAGAGAGAGAGAGAGAGAGGCGCTCCATGCCAAACAGTCGATTTCCTCTGCTCCTCGGTACGGTCATACATCACGGACCCACCCTTCTCTCCTGACAGAATGACGCGTGTCATTTATCAAACGGGCCCTTGCCAGGGAGCCCAGTGTTAGGGGCCGTCTCCCCCTCAGAGAGGAGCCACCGCCTCCACGCCTCTGAGGGGGCCGTGCAATCGAGGGAAGAGGAGAGGGGGGCAGGTGAGAGAGAGAGAGAGAGAGAGAGAAAGAGAGAGGGGTCGCAGGGGGGTTAAGAGGGGGAATCCAGTAGTTCCAGTAATAATGCCACTCACCCTCTTACTTTCTTCTAACCCGTATGTGTGACAGGGGGAAGAATTCCAGGGTAGGGCAGAAGGGGCGGGGGTATTGTTTTTTGCTTAAAGGTGGTCTTTTTTATCTCTATACAACATCAATACAAAGAAAGACCCATCTTTCACACTATAAACACGACGAGGTCATTCAGACAGCTGGTATGCATTTTAATATGTATACATTGTGAAGTCAGATTAACCCCTTAAACCCTAGATTAACCCCTTTAGCTTTATAGTAGTTACCACGTAATTCATAGTAATTACTGAATAATAAAGTATTAATAATGGAATAATAAGCCTAGAGCTTAACAGGTCAACACTGCTGAGTATATTTAAATAAATACATTTTAGAATCAGACGATCAAGTTGCCAGATTATGTAATGTTATCATTTGCAAAGTAGTTTCATAGTTACCAAATAGTTTATAGTAGCTGCTGAATCATATACTACATATTAAGATTAATAACTAAAAGTCTCGGGTTTCATCAGTTAACTTATGCTGGGCCACAAACTAGAGGGTACTCCGACCTACAAGACTGAAATCGTTTAATCACGGTCAGTGCCTACGCATGGTTATGCAGTTTGGAGTCAGATTAGGCTTTTAAACCCTAAGGGTCTATACGTGGACCCACACTTCAATCCTTCAAACTCCTAACTACATCCACTCCCATTCAAAAGCTGGAAATCACATTTCAGCTGTTTGAGTCAGTCAATGGTGTAAAGTATTAATAATTAGCATCTAACAAAATTAATTTTCATAAACCTTACATTAGAAAGGAAGTGACCAAATAATCTGGCTCATCAATAGTAATTTGGCACAAGTAATTATAATAAATCAAAAACTAAAGGTTATTATTTACTAACATTTGCTGCTTTTTTACTGCACATTCCTATCATTCCTAAAATATTTTAAATTGTGTATGAACCATCCATTAATAACATTTCAGTCCACACTCTCCGATGTAGCCTACTGGTCAATAGCTATTATTAATATGACAAGTGATCCCAAAGTTTTGAATCATAGTGTGCCAGTAGCCAATAATCAATAGACCTGAATACAGCTCAAGATTAATAACTGACTTCCTGAAGTGCTAGGGTTCAACTCAGGGTTACCCTGTGTTAGGCCACACAATGGACCAAACCCATTCAGTCATAGTCAGTACTTACTTTTGTGTGGTGTGGAGTCAGATTAAGCTATTCAGCCTTCCTCACATCCATTGTTGGGTCAAGTTCTGGGATTCAGGGCCATCCTGTGATGGAGTTGTGAAAGTTAATGCTAGGATATATAGGCTTATGCCTGCTCTGCGTGATTGTGTGTTCAGTGCGTATTCCAGAACAGGACGACACATATCAGTCAAAACCCAACGGCCTCCTTCTTTCGTTCTTCCGCTCCTCCCTCGCTCTCTGCCTGTCTCCTGCCGTCTCTCAAGGGGTCCGCAGGAGTGAATTGGCGCTCTCTCGCTTTCCCATGATTCAAAGGAGCATTACCGAAGATGGATGCTCCTTAAAAAAAGAGATTGATGATGGATACAGGGCTGGCCATGTCATTCATCATTTTGAATATTATTTAGACTGGCCGTGTAAAGCTGTAACCTGAGCTGTGTATATGTGTGTGTGTGAAGGGCTGGTGGGGAAGGGGGTGGGTGGGTGCTAGGCCAGGACATGGGCTTCCTCTGATGGATGAGGAGTTGCTCTAGCCCTGTTTGTTACCAGATACCAGTGGAGTCATACAACCGTCCACTCACTCCCTCGTTCCCAAAGTCTGCTTTTGCCACGGAAGAGTCTAAAATAAAAGTTTCAAAAAGTGGAGGGAAGGGGCTGGGGTGGCGGGCGTAAGTGGGGGGGGGGCGGGCACAGAGTGTGGCTGAAAACAAGCCGCAAGAGTGAGTTTGTTTGTCATCGGCCTAGCAGCGTAACCTTGGAAACCTCCCTTTTTTCCCATAAGTTGCTTCGTTGACACGTTTTTCAGCGAGGTCGTTGTGTTGTGTTTTTTTTTTTCTTTCTTTTTTTTCTGACAGCCCCTCAGGATGAGGTGACCATTGTCGTCATGGCTGCGAAAGGAGCGGGAACAGCTGGGCTTCATTAAGAGGAAATGAAGTCGACCTTTAAAAAAAAAAAAAAAAAAACTCACACACACACACACACACACCACTCTCGGTGCTCTAATGACACATGAACCTGGGAGTTGCTCCTGCAGCACCCAGCTCTGCTGAAAACTCCGCCGCATTCGCTGCCAGCCCTCTTCTTACAGGCATGTACTGTACTGCTGTATTAGCTTCACGGTAGGCCTGTGAGTGGTGACAGGCTCCCGGTAATGGTACAAACTCAAACTTCCTCTGCTTTAAAAAGCATCCATTTATTGATTTACCTCGAACAAACCATAGGAAGACTCCGGGATCCCCACACGTGAACGCTTTAAGATGTGTTAGTGTGTGAGGTGATGTCCTACATTAACACCTCATTAATTGCAGCTGTTGAGCTGCTCTGGTTGAGAGCACCGAGTGGGGAGAATCTGGTAGATCCTGGGCTTGTACAAATTTTTGAATTTTACACATCCTCAGACTGCAGCATCAGGTTTCAGTGGTTGGTATAGTGTAGTGGCTAACACCTCCACCTCCCAAGCTGTAGACTGGGGTTTGATCCCCTACTTGGGCAACTACCCTACACTAATATGGGACTTTGGAGAGGACTCCTAACTCTACATTCGCTTACATGTGTAAGAAGCAATCGAACTGTAACTCACTCCAGATAAGTAATATAGCTGCCAATAACAGCAGCAAGAAATATGTAAGTGTTAATGTATGATATGCAAATGTGGGTTAATGTAAAGAGGCTGTATTCGAAGCTATTTTGCAGCATTGCAGTTTTTTTATTTTGACAGTGAGGATATATATGTCAAAGTGTTGATTATTTTGTGACATCACGGCAGACAGCTTAGTTTCCATTTATGGGCTGAGACCAAATGGTATATTTGGAAACCGTGGTTACATAATGCAAAAAAAAATATTTGTATATATATTCATTCATCCAGCTGTTAGGGTCTGTTCAGGAAAATAATTTTAAGAAAAAAAAAAAAAAAAAGGAAAAGTCATTAGCCTGTTCAGTCTTGTGGGATTCCGCTTATGGGGTCTGGTGTATATAAGCAGAAGAGCTCAGGTTCAGTGCTAGCTTGGTCAGATTTTATATGCTAGGGGAAGGAGCGAGAGAGGGAGAGAGAGAGAGAGAAAGGAAAGAACTTGAGTAGGTGTAGTAGGGAGAGAGAGAAAGGTTGTTTTGTTTTTGCATGCTCTTTCCCCCTTTCCTTGTCCCCCTCTCTCTCTCTCTCTCGCTCTCTTTCTCTCTCTCTCTTTTTCCAGTTTTATAGCAGGAGACATGATTTATTGTGGCCATCCATCTTTGGGTCTCATCCATCACCTCCTGGTTGCTAGGCAATCATGGCAGCAGCTGTTTGCTTTGACTCAGACAGAGGCACTGTCAATCAAGGCAGGCAGGTGAAAAGCATTAGAAACACGCTATTGTCAGACGGAATAATTAATCAAAGGCAGGAAAGATAATTAAAAAGATATGACCCTTGCTAGCACTTGCTCTGGGTTGTCTGCGAGGGAGGGAGGGAGGGAGGAAGAAGAAATAAAGAAAAAAAGAAGAAGTGGAGAGGAGATGGTATGGAGGGAAAGGAAGGAAGTGGAAGAAGAGGAAGGCACTGGCGTGTGGCATGTCCTCTCTCTCTCTCTCTCTCTCTCTCTCTCTCGCTCTCTCTCTCTCTCTCCCTCTCTCTCTCTCTGCCTCTGTCTCACTCCTTCGCTCCCTTGCCTTTTCTCGCAACGCACAGTGAGGGAGTGGAGGCAGGGAAGATAAAGCTCACTCACTCCGTCACTGGCCCAGGTTGTAATTAATTAAAAAGAGATCGGGAGAGAGAGAGAGCAAAGAGAGAGAGGGAGAAATAATAAAAGGGCTGGCTGAGCAGATGAGAGGGAGAGAAAGAGAGCAAGAGAGAGAGAGAGTAGAGAAAGAGAAGGAGAGAGAGAGGCGCCACATGAAAGCACAGAGTGCCTCGCTCTGATACGAGCAAATGCTACAAACGCGTACTTTAAAGTGTTCCTCTTCAAACCCGTGTCGCCAGCTCTCTTGCATCCGTGCATACGTGCGCCCGCGCGCCCGCGCTGCGACTTCCACAGAGAGCCTCGGGCCTACATGCCGGCGCGCCTCCTTTAACTGTAGCTCAAGATGTCTCTTTTGAAAGCCGCACACGAGCTCGTTATTTAGAGAGAGCTAATGTTGTTGGGAGATTGAGAGACAGACTATCGTTGGGAGGCCGTCACAGACAGCCACGCCAAGTCTAGAACAGCGCTCCTGTCTTGGGCTACTCCAGAGCTGCCATTCTTTAGAGAGGTGTTCTGGAGCATGGATCTCGCACCTGTGCAGCTACAGTCACTGTGGAGAGGGATGGAGGAAGGCAGAGATTTACCGCTCCATCCCCAGGCTCTAGTCTGCAGTTTTTTGGAAAGCGCACCTGGATTAGGGGAAAAGTATACATATTGTGCTTAAAGCAGACATTTTAAAAACACTGAGGTAGACACAAATCACCACGCTTGCGGAGGGACGTTCGGCATCAATGAAATATGGGGACGTGTGCTTTTGTACGCTTTCAAGACAAAATGTCCTGAGTTTGTAGGAAGAACAGAGACCAACAAAAACGGTTACGACTCTGTGAGCTGCCTTTTCCCGAAAAAGCCAGAGACCACTATGTACTTATTTACTAAAATTCTTTGACGAGATTATATTGTCGCTATCCAAATAAAAGCATGCATGGCCATTTTAATCCATTTTTATTTTTACACGCCATTTTTTTACACATATTTGTTCAGCTGTCCTATACAGTGTCTCAGAAATTTACGATAACCGGATCAGTAGAAATGCTCCAAATAGCTTGAAATAAAATTTCTTACTTTAACTTACATTATAAAGTTTGAACATTTTCTGTCTCCTGTAAAGTTAACGTTTTGGAGATACCTGGTTTTTGTTGGACATCGACAATATCCAATGTGATCCACTCCAAAAAGGAAGGGGAACGCTGAAGGAAAGTAAAAGAAAGAAAAACTAAACAGATGATATTTTTATTATTCGCATCACAAGGAGAGCAGAGAACTTTGGAAAGATATTCCTGCAGATTCCATTATAAAACCTGGAAGTTAGTCAGAATGAAAGACAGAATGGAAGACGAAGGATGGACACACTTAAACTGGGGTAAAATATTTATTTAATGGCATTGGTTTACGTGGATGAGGCTTCTGTGAGTTTTATTTTTCATTGGTGTAAATATGGTATCTCAGAAACGTTAGCTTTAACGGTAACTTTGCTTTGTTAATCTAGCCAGAACCTGCAGGTGTGGTGCTTTGGAGATGCACTACTGCGACAATACCTCACTCTTTTCAAGATGTTGAAGAAAAGCATAACTTGCACCTGTTTTCTATTTTGACTAGAAATGACACAAATAAAGGATCTCAGATTTTCTGCACAGTACTCTACCTCCTCTAAAAGGGCAAAAATCATTTCATTTTCCCTGTTGAGGGTCATTTGGTTAATATTACATATAATCATACACTACCTAATTAAGAGCTTGGATTCACTTGCCATATTAATGTATACCTATATTTGTAATATATTTCCAATATACAATAATATCCTATGAGCTAGATTTAGGCATTACAAACAGTTCATGACTTTTTCCTTTTTCTTTAAACTGCTGCCACGCATTGTAAAATCCAAAGAATGCTAGATAATATTTTCATGATGAGTTTTTATCAATGTTTTAAAGCTTTCTTAAAAATTATAGAATTTTCTATAGATCTGTTCTCAGTTCTAGACACATCTAAATTTCCCTGATTTGTGTTTACAGTTTCTTACAGTGCTACTGGCTATATAAACCGGTTAAACAGGACTACCATATTACAAGATTTGTTTCATATTGTTAAAATCACTGAACCTTTCAACACTAGTGTGCACATGACCCAATGTTCTGGTATTATGTGATCAAGCAATGATAGGACAACATGACAGCAGGGCATTTTGCTGTTTCTAACCTGAGCATGTATCGTTTTTACCACAAGTGACATATTTTCTATTGAAAAGCTGAAAGGTTAAGGTTTAGAGTTAGAGTCAGGTGTAAGTGAATGGGTTGTCTGGTGTCTTCAGATCTGCCCATTAGATCTGCCATTTTTCTGTAACGAGTTTACATTAAAAGAAAAAAGGCTGATTAATTGTACAAATGTTGGGTTTGTTTATTGCTTGCAAGCTCAACTGAACCTCTCAGAGAACCTCGTCTTACGCTAACACACCTGATTCAGCTCATGGAGCGCTTGATCATTAACAGCTGAGTTAACACGTGTGTGAAAGCAGGGACACGGTAAGTTATGAGTCGTATGAGGTATTTTGGGAGTTAGACTATGCTTAAAATAAGCCTATTAGAACAAGTCCAAACTTCACTGATCATTTATTTATTTATTTCAACATTTCTGCATAGTTCAGTTGTTGAGTTGTTAACAAAGCGATGGTGGTGATAGGAATCAGGGGTCCTGATGACTGCGACACAGGTACAGTTATTGTATTTACTGTCCAACATTAGCTGTGAGTCTGCACCTGACACATGAGGTTTTTATAAATGACAAAATAAAGGTTAAATTTAAATTTCATTTAATAAACACATTTCAAAATTAGCTCTTTGGGTAGAATTTTGTCCTGCATGTACATCTTTAAAACTCAAAACTATATCACTGAACAGAATCTCAGCATATTCCTAATGATTTCATGTAATACATTTCTGAGAGGAAGCTTTTAGAGCATTAAATGCTTTGGACGTCTGGTTATCTTCACTGTCACTGTGAAGAACCTTACTCAGTGAGTTAGTCTACAACTGGACATTTAATGCCAAATGGCTGTGAAAAACTCTTTTTAGTAACCGTGGCAAGCTTTCATGTCTACATGGAAGTTTCTATTAGTCGTTTCAGGAAAGTCGTGAAAGAGGCCGCTGGGTAGGAGTAGCCTCTGCTTGAGGTCCGACATTAGAGTAGGCAAAATGCATTTCACCAACACACGCGAGAACAACGCTAGGTGAGCAAATCTTTCATTTGTAGCACATGTTGAATTGGTCTATATTACATCAGTGGTGTCCCAAATTCAAATGCCAGTGTCTGTATTCAAATTCCCTCTTTTCTTTTTTTGATATTCAAATTGCATTCGAATGGTGACATTTGTTTTGACAGTCCAAGCGTGTGTGTGTGTGTGTGAGTGTGAGTGTGTGTGTGTGCGCGCATGTGTGTTTGAGTACACCTCAGTCCACCCAGACAGACAACAGTGCCTTTTCTACTTTCTCTCTGAGTCTCTCAGGTAATATGAGGTCATGTTGCCTCTAGCAGCAGCAGGTCTCCCATGGGTCTTTTTCTCTGCTTCTTCTTCCTCCTCTGTCCCTCTTTCTCTCTCTCCCTCTCCCTCCCTCTCTCTCTCTCACTCTCTCGGTTTCCCAGTAGTATGAAAAACAAGACTCGGACCCAGAGCTCACATTTCCAACTCAAACACTTGCTGTCTTATTAAAACCTCTTTTATATTTATTAGTATTTGCTGCTTTATAAAAGTTCTTGCTGCTCTCGATATTGTCTATTTATATGACAAAATTAGCCAGAATAATAACTCTGCTTATTATCGTCCAGTTGGTGATAAAGTGACAGGTTTTCTGACGTTACAGTTTGGGGACGGTTTGTCCAGCAGTGCTGGAACTTGTTTGAAAATGGCACAATTTGAATATCCTCTAAAAACACCAGCTGCCCTTTACACTGTGTAAACAGTTCGTGCTGAAGGGATCTGTAGATGCGGTCCAAATTACATGGAATAAAATCTTGGTACATTAACTTCCACAAACGTTGTTTTTTCCTCATCTGAAGTTGTTCTAAATGTCTTTCTAATTTTCTTTTCTTTTCTTAGTTTTAGTACAGTTTTGTCAAATATTGTCTGACTTCTTTTCTACAAATTAAAGCAAATTAAAATCATTTCAGAACTTCAACTTCCCTTTAAACTCTGAAGTTTTAATGACCTATTGACCGATAGAAAAAAATAAAAACAAATAGTCTGGATATACGAGTTTACACTGGGGCTTACTTTGCTGGGTATATACTGTATATCAGATATTTGATTTAGCAAAATGTACGCTATTAATAAATATGAACTGTAGGACAATACAACACTGAGTTCTTTAGAGAGACTTAAGGCTACCATCCATAACACAGCTTTATTCTTCATTTGCTGAACACACTGCCTGTCCAGCATTAACAGCTAAACACACACAGCCCTTTGCTGTACCCTCAAAACACCACCAGTCCATCCATATTAATGCTCTACAGCTTAAATATCTTAAATGTAATTTCCTCTCTTTAAAACCTAAACCGACGAGCATGAGGCATGTACCCCACAGCACGTTTGTCCCATTCCCTTACAACAGTGAACATCACAGTTTTGCAGTGCTATGGTGCTGTTTTCCCAGGGGGCCTGCAAACAGTGGCCTGCTGTACTGGACCTTTACTAGGCACAAGTACACAAGTATCTCATGGCAGGACACCTCGGTGAAGGAGGAGTGGGTTAGCCCTTAGAACCCTAAGCCTGGTTAGGCAGTTGGCATGGCTCTATCCTAAACTTAATATGTCAGGAAGCTTTAAATATTCACTGTTGCGTCAAAGCCTTAGAAGATACTGTCTGAGCAGTGTGGGTTTGTTACAGAATGGCCCAGTGTAACAGTTTTGGTACAGTTTGTACATTGCTTTTGAAAACATAAACAGCCTTTCATATTGTGATGGATCTGTCTGCTCTAAAATTACACCTAATAATGTCGAGACGTTAGCTCGAATGCAGAATGTTACAGAACCAGCACTGTCTTTCTTTTCCGTGTGAGGTTCCTATTGTGAGGTACGTGATAGGACCGTTTGATACAAACAGCATTTTCTGCAGTTTTAGTACAGTTTGTCTCTAAACGCACAACCTCTGCTTGTTTTGGCTGCAGATGGGATTGGAGCGTCTGGCAGGTTCTGTGCTCCCCCTGGGGCAGTGTGAGGAGTAAGCAGTGTTTGTTAAGTCTTCATCTGATAAAGGAGTCACTCTGATCCACGACACACAGGTGCACGGTTAGCCGCCAGTCAAAACAGCACAAGACAGTCACAGCGCCATGCCGTGCAGCCTAGCCTTTTTGCTACTGCAGGAGGAATAGCTTTAGCCTTTAGCGTCCCTCTGCACTGCACATATCTCTTGAATTAAAATGATGGTAACAGCACTCCAGAACTTCTGCTGCACACCTTTTCCAGCAAAAAGGTGTGTGTGTGTGTATATATATATATATATAGAGAGAGAGAGAGAGACAGAGAGAGAGAGAGAGAGAGAGAGAGAGACAGAGAGAGAGAAAATGTCAAGGGTTTTAACTCAGTGTCTAAGTGAGCATTAGCGATGTCTGTGTCAAGCTGGTGACTAAGATGACAGTGTGAGACATCACACTATGATGAACATATCTACTTTTTTTCTCTTTTTCTTGACAAGATTTGTACATTTATACGTATCCACTGCATTAGATCATTTTCAAAATTTCTATTTTCTTCCACAGAATCACAGAAATTACAATCTACATTAGACCCTTAAATTTTGAGTTATTATTGTCATTTGGTGGACTGTTTATATGTAATTATACAATAATTACACAGTAATTACACATGAATAATGACAGTACAAGGAAGTAAATCATTCACTAGGTTTGCATTCCACAGAGCTTTTTTTTAGAAAAATAAATTGGTAAAAAAAAATCTTATAGCACATACAAACACAAATATGGTACCAATTGAGGTAAAACTGAGAAAAACTGAGGAAAAAAAAAACAGATTGAAAATGAATTACATGCTTGTAGGTTGTTGTTGGTGTTTAGTACATGTCAGTGGGAAATAAAGGCATGTACTGTTATTCCATTCCTATTTCATTCCCTTTACTTGATGCCATGGTGGTTATTTCTGCCAGGCAGTTTGCATTAGACCCTGTCACACAGGGGCAAAATATCTGTTAAGCAAATCTGCATTTTCCGTCTAATTAATCAATGTAAAGCTCTTGTCTCGGGCTGCGTAATATGTTTAAATGGCTTACCCGCTTAATCTCCCATGTGGCTGAACATGGATCCAATTGATCCATCGTTTTTTCATGAGCTTAAATCTATCGACCTAAACGATCTGAGTGTTGCAATAAAAACAACAGGTAAAAAAAATGAATTTCTTGTTGCTCATGTTAACCCTGTTGTTGTTCCCGCTGTTTCAGAGTCGTAGGTGTATTGCTCGATAAAGGCCAGCTAATGGTGAAACAATGCAGGGCTTGTAGGGCTTTGAAATGAGGCGGTTAAAATGGCCTCAATATGGTTAGCCATTCAGATTAGTGTGCTAATGTGATATTCCCCAAAAAAACACTTCAGAGAGCCGGTCGGGTATTTTTAGTCCTAATGAGTTGCATAGTTCTAGACACAGCAACAGTCCAACACTATCACATTGCATTGTGCTACTCTACTGTGCGACTGGTGATAAATCTTGAACTTTTTTCAGTCCTGTTTTTAGAAGTACAGTCAAAGTATCATAAGGTTGGCATAACGTGTATGATATATTCGGGGTGGTCAGTATGAGTGTATGATTTTATATTTTTAGCCTCACAGTACATATTTCTTGATTTTGGGTATCATCAGTAATAGAACATGCCTCTATGTGTATACAAATATTTACATTTTAAGGATGATAACGACGTATAACTGGAAGTCAATCAATTAGTTCTATGATATTTTGTTATTAAGCATCACAGTGTTGTTTTTTTAATATTTCACCCACTCTATACTATATCATCTATACTTGAGGTAACACATGGAAGTAATTAAGGATGGGAATCTACGGGCATCATGAAGTTCAGTCTGAGTTTGATTCTGGGTGCCTAATTGATTCCTGGCATTGAGATTATGCAGCCAGTGTTTTACATTAATAAAGCGTATGCCTTACATGGAGTAAGAATTTAAATATAGCCTACACCCATGCTCACCCATGCTCTTGTGTATTTTATCAATCCTGTAAGACCATAGCTTTCTACCTTCTGAAATGTATAAAATGATCTTATGATTGCCAATAAAGACAGGCACAAGTTACAGCTCCTCTGATGATAGATTTACATGAGCTGCCAATATGAGGCCTTTCAGGTTCATATGACTAATTGGTTTAAACTATAATCTACAAAATAATAAATAAGATATACAGAAACAGAGTTATGTTTACTCTGATCTGGGGTCTTATATTTTCTTTGCATGGGAATTGTGACCAGTCAGTGACTGCAGACATACGTGCATTAGAGAGATGCCACATTCCTTCTCCAAGCCAGGCTACCGCATGAATAACACACTTCATAATGCCTCTGTGTGTAAATAGGAATGCAGGGTCTATATGATAATCTGATTATAACATTTTTAATTGATCCAGAATCTTTCAAGGGAGAATTACGATGAACCAGCAAACCCCTACGCCTAACGTTAGCGTGGACTTCAGCTCTGCTCTAAGCGAAAGTTATTTAAAGTCTGCAACAGAGTGATTTACGAGGTGGGGTTGATTTCTCTCTGTGCCCTCCGCCTTCATCCTGTGGCGCACTTTTATGACACGCTCATCATCATTTCCTGAGAGGATGTCCCTCTCCTGGGCCTGACAAGGCCCCCAGTGTTTATGAATTCCTCAGGCCTATTCCAGCTAGCCGGCCAGAGAATTCTCTGGAAAAAAGACAAGCCTGTGTATGTGTGTGTCGAGGGTGTGTCTCGGGCTGACCGTCGTGTAACATCACTGTATTCGCAGTGTATTATTTATACGTCTTGTGCATGTCGGTGCCGTAGCTACGAGTCTGTGTGTTTGGGTGGTATGCGGGAGGCGTTAAATCACTCAGATCAATTGCAGGGCTATGTTATGGAATTCCAGGGCAGGAGCTGGCTGCGGCATCAGGCCTCAGCGCGTACAGCTGTCTCACAGTGTCCACTAGCATTCAACTATCCATCTCGGCCATTACACGTCTAGCTTTGTCCTGCAGACAGAGCGGCTAGTCATATAAAGCGAACGCTCATTTGAAAATGCATGAGAATGTATTCACTGGACAACAGCGATGCTTTGGGTTGACTTGAGTCCTGCTTCTACACCACTGCTGCATATATGAAAAATAAGGAAGTGAGGAAATGAGCTATAAAATTCTCTAGAACTATTTCAGTGAGTGGTTTTGGTGGTAAAACACCATATAATACATAGAAACACACATATACTGTAGAGGTCGTAAGATTTGTTTCCTGTACTGTATGTCTTGGTGAGCAGGATACAGGTTTTCTGACTCCTCACTCTCCACTGTACAGATTTCTTCAATTCCGTCTGCAGCTGTTAGTGAAGGATTATTCAGGTAATCTGGACATTGCATGGTAACTGTAACACCTAGCCTCCTTGAAGAGCGCTTTGGAAATGGTTACCCGAATGCTGACAGATGCTAAATGTAAATTTCAGTTGCTTAGTTGTATTTATTTGAATGCTAGTTTGTTTTCAAACAAATACACAGTTACCGCCCGGATAAACAGCTCTGTGTATCAGTTTGGTCAAAGACTATTGTATCCTACTGTACCACACCACCATACTGTTTGCTGACTTTTGATATAATGTATTATATCAATGTAGAGAGATAATACACTTTATTAACACATCGCTATGGTTATCATTTGAAAATATAAAATACACAATTGGATATGTTTCATAATGGTGGTCTTGATTTTTGGTTTTTAATACAGTGTTTTACTGTATTACAGTGTTTACAGTGTCTTTTTGAATATTAGACTATTAGACCTGTCATTATTGTTGAAAAAACTAATTCTCCAGAATAGTGACTTTACCGGAGAAGACAAAAACGCATACTTTACTTTTTATAGTGTATAGTCCTGTAAAGTTTATATATATATATATATATATATATATATATATATATATATATATATATATATATATATATGTATATATATATATATCTATAGACTTTAAATAACTTTCGCTTAGAGCAGAGCTGAAGTCCATGCTAACGTTAGGCGTAGGGGTTTGCTGGTGCATCGTAATTCTCTCTTAAAAGATTCTGGATCAATTAAAAATGTTATAATCAGATTATCATATAGACCCTGCATTCCTATTAACACCCAGAGGCATTATGAAGTGTGTTATTCATGCGGTAGCCTGGCTTGGGGAAGGAATGTGGCATCTCTCTAATGCACGTATGTCTGCAGTCACTGACTGGTCACAATTCCCATGCAAAGAAAATATAAGACCCCAGATCAGAGTAAACATAACACTGTTTCTGTATATCTTATTTATTATTTTGTAGATTATAGTTTAAACCAATTAGTCATATGAACCTGAAAGGCCTCATAGGTATAATATATATACCCTAATACTTTACAAAGAGTATTATTAACGTTAAGCATATCACATGTCAAATGAAGCAGTCTTTAGCACATATTAAAACTGTTTTGGCAGAAATGTGCTTTAAGCACTAGAAAGGTTTGAGGGTGAATCATCACTACAAGGCAGTAAGATGCAGCGCTGGCATTGTTCCCATTGCGTGCATATTTACATATGTGATACTGTTTCCCTTAAAATAAACCTGGTTAGTCTTTAATATGTTAAGTTAATGCAAATGGACAAAAAGCATACTCATTTGGATTAAAAAACAATTTGAGTAAGTAGTTGGCCCAAAACTTTTGATGGGCTGCATACACATAATGGATTGCGCAGTAGATTGTACAGTCATTAATTTAGAAGAAAACTGGCAAACAGCGATTTAACCCCTTCGGGTGCTTTGAAACATGAGCTGGTCCTTCCGTTATGGAGGACTTTAGGTGTGTATGGTTGTTGAGCAAACCTCAAATACAGTATGACCTTATGGGTTTCCTGCCTTAACTTGAACCCATCTTAGGGGTAATGCCACAGAGGAGCCTGTAATGAACGGTTTAGCAGGTGGTTTGGTAAATAATGTTGCGTGCTTGAAGAACCTGTGTACAGCTCAAAGAACCCCAGATAATGCAACATCTGAAGGGCTTTTTCTACGAGCGTATGTCCAAGCCATGAACCCTTTATGAACTTCTATTTTTATAAGGGAAGCAACTAAACCCCCAACAAGCAGTGCTGCAACAGAGGTAGGGTGAGCGAGAGTGAGAGGAGCAATACCTCACCATCGTGTGTGTGTGTGTGTGTGTGTGTGTGTGTGTGTAGGGTTGGGGGACTGCTGCGGCTGCGTTTGCTTATCTCTCCATCGTGACACAGGGAACTGCGCTACATTAATACCTGCGATAGGCACTGTCTGCCTCGCACCTCTCTACAATGCAGATAAGCTTCAGCAGTGGAGGATTATCAACACAGCCCCACTTTCTCTCTCTCCCTCACTCCCCCCCACTCCCCCACACACTTTATTTATTGTTTAGAGGCTGTGTGGAGGGGGAAAAGGATGGAAGGGGACATCAAAAGCACAGTAGATTCTTATGTGATTTTCTCCCTTACGTCACAGTACTGCTAATAAACCATTCCATTTCAGTAGTTTACACATTTATATAGTCCCTGGATTATATTACGCTTGAAGTGTTTAGTATTACTGGTAGGTGCAGTAAGCATTTACCATTAGAATAAATGCAGACAAACAACCAACAATACATTATGCTTTTAGATATGTCAGTCTGCTAAATTAAAGGAGCGATATGTAATTCTTGTTTAAAATTTCTGTTTAAAATATTTCAAAATGAACAAAAATGATCAGCAGATTTGGAAGAAATAACAGGTTTTAATGGTAAGTCAAATATGTTTATGCATCATCTGCAGTGTTATCTCCGAACCAGCTAGCCCTAGCCCGTCCCATCTCTTAATACCACTTAATTCTCTGACGAGGCGATAGTAGCATTGAGCCTGCCTTCAGTTCCCACATGAGGAAGAAATCACAGCAGAAAGCAAAGGAAATAAGTGGCAGAAATAGCAGCAAAACAAGATATAACATTGCTAATGTGATGCTCCTAGCAAGTAGAGTTTTTTTTTAATTGACAGATTGCAACTCATCTTACATATTGCTCCTTTAATCAGTTTAAAAGCTCTTTTCAAGGAAACAGAGTATTTACCGTTACCACCCAATACCCAGTCTAGTCTAATCAGTCCTACTACATTACATAAAACCAGATGTGCTGTTGATGAAACTGAACATATCCATCCATACAGATTCCTTAGAAACCAAGCAACCAAGCAGTTTTCTAACCAACCTATTAATAATGTTTACTATTAATAATGTTATTAAACAGCTTTAAACTTTTTTCACACCCCAAGACTTTTTTTTAGCAGTACTGTATTTTTCAATTGTAAGCGAATTTAATGGCCAGCGTCCTCATATCCTCAGGGCTGGTCTCAATTGTACGTGCATGTGGAGTGATTACTATTGTGTATATAACTGATTGTAGGGAGTAAGGCTTCAGAGCAGTTTTGGGTGCTCCCCTGTGGAGCTCTATCCTGCTCACACAATGCTAGGTGGTAACACTTCCTCATCCTTACCGCATGCTGCATCGCTGAATTGTGTGTGTGTGTTTGTGTGTGTGTGTGAGATGAGGCAAGTGCACAAACATGTGAACACACACACTTTAATTGGGTTCTGAGAGGTTAATGGTCTTCCCAAGCTTAGGCCCTTAGGGTGTGTGCAAATGGCAGTTTAAAAGAGCTTGTACATCTAAACATCTAAACATGAGCCTTTAGTTCTGAGGGGCTTTGATGCAGTCTCTCTCTCTCTCTCTGTTTCACTCACTCTCCCTCTCTCATTGCAAACATATACAAGCCCCTCCACCCCCTCTATGCCGCTTTAACGCCCAGTGCCGCAGGGATCGCTCTTTGGCCCGCTTCGTTTTCCTTCGTTTGGCCTTGCGTGTTAATGAGATAATTAAATGTGGCGTTCCTCTTCCTGTTATATTTCAACCACCTCCTGCACCCCCACCACCCCTGGACCCCTGGACTGGTCCAGGCCTTTGAAATGGATACGCTATCGGTTCCCAACTCAGGCCCATGGCCCAGCGGCCCCAGAAGGAGAGACCCCAGCTGAGGCAATGCAGGCAGGGCCCTGGGTGAGAGGTGCTGACGGCCTCCAAGCAGCAGCAATCCATCATTCATTGTGATTTCAAGAATTACGACGCCGAAATAAAATATCAAGGAGAGATGAATGCCTCGGTTTCCACGTCGCACCGTTCTCGTGTTGCATTTTTAATTTCCAGCTATGTGTTTAATCACTGAAAGGAAAACAGAATAATCAGAGTTGTGTTACTTGTTTGGAATGCACAATAATATCAGCGAGTCATTTCCTAAAATAGCCCCATCCGTATAGATTTAAAATTAGGAATTGATGATTACTTAGTGGCGAAATGATGTTGCATTAATTAGCTCATTTTCCAGACCAGCGGACATGCTCGAGTCTGTGCACAGAATGCCTTTTTTTAACCTCTAGGTGATTTACAGAGGGAGGAAATGTGAAACTTAAAGGTATATAGGGGTGTTGGTAGAAATTGGGGTAATGAAAAATCTGCATATGTAAAAATTCAAACTGCAGTCTCTGTTATGTGAGTTTATAGTCGCATTAAAAAAATTTTTTTGAGTTTCTAAAGGAAAGTAGGTTCTTCAATCCAGCAAACGCACCATCCAGCAAAGGCACACGGATGTGGCAAAATCTAGTGCAAGATTTCAGTTTATTTTTTATGTATTTGTTGTTTTTTTTTTTTCAAAAAAGTTGCGTATAAAATTCACCATGACATTAACACAGGCCACATTTAATCTTTATTGAATGTTTTTATCCCTCAGTATGTTAAAACCAGCAAATATACCTTCATTCTGCATTAAAATGTGCATAAATGTGTTCTCTGAAGAGGACATGCACTTAGTTTAACATAACCATGGGAGTCTGAACTTCTGCATGTGTCTGTATAAAACATGAAATTGTATTTTTTAATCTTTTGATGACAACATTCATAGTTTCATTAGATATTTTGCCTAAAGAGATGATTTTCAGTCTAAATAATACTAATATTAATACTTATTATCTATAATAAACTAAAACTAATGATAAAGATAATTCAATAACACCTGCAAAACAACTACAATAATCACAATAAAAAGTCAATTATAATAATAAACAGACCTGGTAGAAGTATTATTTGGTTTTGATTGTTGTTCTTATTGTTGTTGTGTTGTTTTTGGAGATATTGTGTGTTCTATTACATAAAGCTCGGTAATCAGCTCCTATAGTTATGTTTGAAAAGCTGAGGAATAAATCAGCTCTAGTGAAAGCGCCAGACGGCAGCAGCAACAAAACAGCAAACGTTTGTGTGTGTGTGTGTCTGTGTGATGTCAGAAGCTGGGCTTTCTGGAATGGTGGTGTCTTAATTGCGCATCCTGTTTACATCCTATTGTGTTTCATTTCGGCACGTAGCACACACGGATTGAGGCGGCACTCTCCTTCCCTCTTTCGCCCTTCAGCCTGCCTCTGTGGTTATGGGGTCAGTGGATACCCTCCCTCTAGTGCCCTCCCCTGTCCCATGCACACACATACAGACCACTGCTGTCTAAACTAAACCTCGTATCTCGTAATGGGTATTTCAGTTGTTCGGCACAGTTTGAAAATTCCTGTCGTCCCTTACATTGTGTGTAAACCCCCAAAATCTCCAAGAGGCTAAAATGACTTAGGTGTGTGGGAAGGTATACTGGTTACACTGAAAGTACTGTAAGTCTCCTGCAAAGTTATCGGTTTCTGAGAGGCAGGGATACATACCGTCTCAGTATTATTCCCACCGTCTTAAATCAGCCTGCAGAACTGTTGTTCTTTCATTTGTGGCCAATGTCACGAAAATGCCCAACACAAGAGAGAACTGTGTAGCACCTACCTTATCCAAGGAAAGACAGAGAAAGTGGTTTAAGACCCCTATTTTGGACCACTGGAGACTATAGACAAGAGAGAGAGCAAGAAAGAGAGAGAGAGAGAGAGAGAGAGATTGTATGCCTTTTGCCAGTTTTTATGGAATAATGCAAAAGTGATTATTTCTACAAGTCTGCAACTAACTGTAGGGGTGGGGTGTGCAACATCTGGGGGTGGGGGTCCAATATATGGACATCCAAACACGTCATAGACTTTACTAATGACTTTACATCAGTGACACACAACATTTTATTATTAGAGTTTGTTAAAATGGGAGGAATTGGAAACAGGATATTCTTCAAATGGGACAAAATACACTGGAGTGAAATATGTTCAAGGCTGGGAAGGGCCAGTACAGCACAGGTGGGAAACAGAGACCAGAGACCAGGGAGAGTGAGAGAGAGAGAAAGTGTGAGAGGCTTTTGAGAAAATGGTGCTGGTCTCTCTTTTGCTCTCTCTTTAAATCCCCTCTCTCTTTGACCTCTGACGCTCCCGGCAGCCGTCCCCTCTTTTTGAGGCACATTACTGTAACGCAGATACGTGTCCACTGCGTTTTATAAGAATGAACTTCAGTGCTGACATTGGAGGGCGGTGCCACTCTCTCCGTGGAGGCCTCTGATTGCTGGCTTTCTTGTTGCATCATTAGCTGAGGAGGGTTGTGTGTTTACCAGTGCAGGCAGAACACTGTGGACATTAATGTGTCCTCCCGTGGTTTATGAGCCATTCAGCTCACACAGACACACAGACACTCACACACACACTGCCCAGTATAAACTCAATAAAGGATTCACGCACGTACACAAGGAGCGCACAGTCACACAAACACTCGGAGGCATAGCCCTTATTTTTAGTGGAAAGAGCCCGAGTGCGCCTCGCTAGTCCGTCGCGGCGCATATGAAGTGGCCTCTAGCAGCGGGGGGATTTTATGGAATTAGCGGAGGGCGTATTTGACTTAGTGGGTTAAAGGCTCATTAGGTGGCTCTACACGTTGTTGGCGCTGCAAACACGTTAATATTTCTTAATGACGTGACGGAGGAAAACAGTCCGATGCTCGGCGCCTGAACCCTGCACCCCCTGTCCCAGGCCCCTACTTTTCATTAATATCGAGTGATTGAGCAGAACATTAGCCGATAACGGCTGCAAGAAGATGACACATATACACTCCAAATGGAGGAATTAAAGCCATAATACAATCAGTCGCTGCCACTGCGGAAAACCTCTCCACTCTGCAGTGGGTGACATTTTCATACTATCTGACTCCTCTTCTCTCTCTCTCTCTCTCTCTCTCTCTCTCTCTCTCTCTCTCTATCTCTCTCTCTCACAGTCATACCCATGAAGAGATGTTTTTTTTTTCTGATCTGTTCCTGTGGATTTCGGCTTTCTCAGAGAGTAAACAAATAAGCGAGGCTCATATGAATTACCCTGCTGTTAATTTAACCAGTTTCTTTGCATCAAAAATGGGAACGCCGGGAGATATTGAAATCCGCTGCAAATTTCCCATCATCCTTTTCTTCTTCGGAGCTCATGTATCATGCCTGCCTTATCAGAGCCTACAAATCAGTTTGAGCCTTCCTTTATGTAGCATGAGCACACCATGATGATGGAACCATTCGAAATGGTCCAAAATGGCATTATTGACATGGTCCAATACTGTTTCCGCTTATGTAGTATCTCTAAAGTTTCCAAGCTGGATTATAATCTCAAACACCAGTCAGTAGGTCCAAACTTGAGGTCATTACTCTCCTAACTGCAACCCACAGTAGCCTCCATGTGCAGAAACTTCCTTTACCATTCCCAATGCTTACTGTCAACTGAATGACACGGCTGACCCAAGACCCAGTCCCAAGGACCGTAAAGGACGAGCATCTTTTCGCTGTCTCCGTCCGGCTGGTTATTTCTGGGGAGTAGGGGCTGCTGAGACGGGGAGGTGACTGGGGGAGGAGGGAAGGGTTGTTCGGGTGCACATCAGTTTTTATTAGCTTAATAAATCACCTTTGTTGTCAATCAAGGCACGGAGAATAATTGGATATGGTTGAAGCCTTGCGTGATGGATTATAAATCATTCCAGATTAAATTAAAAGATAATGCACAAACTTAATGGTTTGTGTTTTGCAGTCTAAATTGCCTCGGAGCACTGCTGCTTTCCTGCTTTATTGCACGCCGTTTTTCTCTCCTCTAAAACCCAGCGCATTTTCTCGCCTTTTATTGCCCCAAACAGAGCCGGTTCCAAGTTGCGGCGTATCGGTTTTCTCCGTTTCTCCTCTTGCGTGGTGCGTTCAGGTAGGGAGCGCAACGTGCCGGGCTTTTGTTTGTGTGTATGCTCGTGTTTAGATTATGTGTCTGGTTTGATGTCCACCCTTGTAGCTCAGCGAGTGCGCTATCGAATGTAGCACCCGCAATATCATAGGCAATCAGGCCTGCTCAGAAGCCATCCTCAGCTCGCGGCCTGTCCGCCTCCAAATCAGAATAAAGCAAATCTCTTTCTGTTTGCCCGCTCGACGCGGCCAGATTAACCCTGACATCCTCAACAAGCGGGGCTTGCCTCTCAGGTGCCTCCGATGGAAGAGAGGGAAGAAGAAAAAAAGAGCAAGTCGACCCAATCATGAGGAGGACAGGAGCGAGAGAGGTGTAGGGAAAGAGAGAGAGAGAGAGACAGAGGCTATATCCTGCACATTAGCGGCGCTGGCCGCCCCTGTCCGTTCGCGCCCTGACAGATCCACCATTATCATAATCATCCGGAGAACATGACGGGACACTGAAGCGATGATGTCGTTTTATTTGCGGGCGAGGGAGCCCTCCCGCCCCCGCAGCGCCCCCTCTCCGCTCCCCTCCCTGGCCCGGGCCGGGCGAGTAGGTCAAATGACATCTTTTGATCAGAGCTGTCCAAAGAGATCAGAGGAGACTGGCAGGTAATGGATATCCTGTGACATGCTGAATGGAAAGAGGCAGAAAGGCAGCGCCTAGATGACTGCAAGGCCCCCATTAGGAGCTTCTCTCTCTCTCGCTCTCTCTCTATTTCTTTCGCTCCCTCCTTACTTCCTCCAAGACCCCTCAGATTGACGTCTCTACCTAGTACCTAAATCAGTGAGCCGCCACTGGCTAACACCCGGCATTATGGTTTGGGAAATGCCTATTATTTGGCTGCCAAGCCTGGAGCTCATATACACTGTAGTGCCTATGCGTTTTCTGGAGGTTTCCGAGTCTCTGTTTCTGTGATGCGCGTTTCGGGTTCGGTGGGGACCACCGTGGTTAGGCTGTTTGGAACATGCAGGTTCTGTTGTGTTATGTCTGCTGCATTTTGTATGTTTTCTCTGTGCTCGTGTAACGTGTATGGTAGCCTAGCTAAGCGAGGCCCTGGGGATCACAGCAAGCCAGATCTGTTCTCTCCCATTACCCTGCAACCCTCTCTAATGGGAGACTGACACAGCCCTGTGATTCTGTGTGGGAGAGAGAGAGAGGGGGAGAGAGAGAGAAGGCAAAGGAAAATACGCTGAGATAGAATAAAGGAGGAGGGACGCAGAGAGAAACGCTGAAAGAAAAACCGTGTGTTGGATAAACAGAGAAAAAAAAAGAGAGAATGATTCACATAGAATAATGGAGAGAGGAATATCATGCACGCTTATCTAGCCAGAACCACCCCTCTCTCTCTCTCTCTCTCTCTCTCTCTCTTTTACTCTCTCGGGATATCCCTCTGTGCATGTGCGTGTGTGAGTGTGTGCGTGTTAGTGACCTCTGGTTGCCCTGCACTTTAGGAATGTGACTGCTCCAAGTGGCGTACATCCGAATAACAAAGGCGAGCGGGCGGATAATTTGCTGGAGCTCAACCTCCCAAGCAACCCCCCACCTCCCACCACTCCCCCGACAACCCCCCAAAAAATACACAGAAAAACAAAAACTTTTAGAGGACTAGATAGGAGACCACTGCAGCCTGCATGGCTACTGGACTGCGCTGTGCTATCCAAAACAATCACACAGGAAGCTTTGGTGGTGGTTTTTATTCCAGGTGATTTTGGAGCATTTGTGTCCATTAATCATGATATTCTGACATAGTGTAAAGAGCAGCTGGTTTGTATTGAATGATGAAGAGAAAAATGCAAATTTGATACATTCTTTGATTAATCACACACACACACACACACACACACATATATATATATATATATATATATAAATGCCCAAAGAGATCAATCTATCTAAGAAACTTTACCAGAGATGCTAAAACCTCCTTTTCTTTCAATGTAAGTGAAAGTAAATCGATTTAGCTCAAAGCCGCATTTCTATTGGTTCAATCATCATGAAATTTAAATACAACTTTAATGTTTAATTACTGTAGGATACCATTCATAAGGCTACATGACTCCTATGCAAGCTCGTCAAGAGAACTGACCTAACCTACTTAAAGGTTTATCAAAGCTTATCCAATCAGGCGCCATGCACTATAAACGTTCCATTTACCAATTTTGATTAAGGTTAAAGTGGCCCTAATAACAGATGACGCCTATGGGAGTAAGCATTCATGAACATTCATGTAGGGTTATGTCAGATGGCATTACCAGCGTACGTAGGTGTGGTGGAGACAGTAGAAATGTTCTAGTTACTTGTAATATAAGTTTATGTAATAATGTTATCTTCTAATTTTGGAGCATTTCTATTGGTCGGCTAATCATGAACTGTTGACATAGTGTTAGGAACATTATCTCTGGCCTTTACACTGTGTCAAAGTAAACATGTTTGGATAGTGAAGATATTATTTCATAAAGGTTTAGTATAAAAAGTGTTGAAATTATAAAGGCTGCATTTTGTTCTGATATTGTTTTCATAAGATTTCATAAATGTGTATATTGGTTTATGTCAGTTATCATTAAAGGCTGTCATGTAGTTATATAAACACTGCCGTTCAGTCAAATTTGACAAAATTTTAGGACTTCGGTTGTTTTAATCCACTGATCTTTCATGGCAAATAGACCAACAGTGTTTTTAATTATTTATTTTTTTTGATGTACTAGATATAAATCGTCGACGTCGATGTTTAAAGAAAAACAGGTATCTCCAAAATGGCAACTTTACAGGAGAGGCCAAAACCTCATTTAATTTGAATGGAAGTCAATGGAACCAGACATCTTTCCAAGCTGTTTTGGGCCATTTCTGTCAGTCTATTCTTCATGAAATCTCTACACAGTGTAAACAGCAGCTCATGTGATCATAAAAGTAAAAATCAACAAAAATGGAGATACATGTTTTTCTTTGGACGGTGACCATATTCAGGTAGGTACAAGCCTTAATGCTGTCAAGCAGCTTTGTTTTTCTTTGCTAATGAAGATACCCCCCCTTGTTAGAGCATCCACACCTTTTTGCCAGTAAAGGCTCCTGTCCTACAGAGGGTGGCCAGATCAGATGATGGACACATGGTGCTCTGTATTTACTGTAATGATTCTTAAAGTGCATGGAAGTACTCCTAGAAATACGGTTAACCTGCTACCCCACACATTTTCACGACACGCTCTTTAACTTCATGGTCCCACACACAGGAAACACCTGCTGCCCACCCAGCTTTCTAGAACTTTCCCCCTAACGCTCTCTCAACGCTGATAGAAAGGCGTCAATCTGTGCTGACACAGGGAGGAAAGTGGCTGTGTGATATCCTGGTATTGCTCCTGGGGTGCATTTCAGCCAGCCTCGGCTAAAACGCTGGATTGAGCTTCTATTGTGAGCTCATGACGTATTCCCGAACATTGCAGGAACTTTTCCAGACAGCTTGGCCCAGCGTATTATTTGGAGAGGATGTCTCTAATTTGTCATTTCTTTGTATGAGCGGAGAATGTGATTTTTTAAAATAGAAATGCCTGTGTGCAAGAGGGTGTGTATGAGTGTGCTCGTACTATTATGGCTCTCTACAGCTCAATCATTCTCTTGTTCAGAAACATCTTTAATAATTGTCCTTCTTGTGGAGTGTTAATTAATTAATGGAGGCTGAGTGACCCAAGACAAAAGCGTCCGGCGCTACAGCCCAGTGAAACAAAAGGACAAAAAGGGAGACATTAGAACAAGCAATGATGCTGTTCACACAAAGAAACTCATTTTATTTTTAGAACGCTTTCATCCACTGATATCAATTCCAGACCAATTTACACGGACTGGTCATGTGGTACACTCCTTTAATGTGTAATATATGATATACAGTATATCTGTTTTGTATTATTTTGTACTGTTTCATAGTAGCTGGTCTTTACAGTGTTTGTACGGTTTTGTTCTGACAGCAGCTAAATTGGCCTCATCCATAATAATAATAATAATAATAATAATAATAATAATAATAATAATAATAATAATAATAATGATAATTGCTTGTTTGCAGCATATTGGTGTAATGAGTACCATATCTTTAGGTGTTATATTTTAAAGTCATAATTTGAATAATTCAATTACTAGAATATATATATATACATTGTTATTGACAAAAAAGAGATTTTATTCAAAGCATCTTGGAGCATTTTTGTTAGTCCAATCATCTTGAAATTTTAACGCAATGTAAAGGAACGGCGCAGTGCTCAATTTATCGAAAAATCCAAAAATCACAAGAAATTTATATTTTCTTATTTTTAGACTACAAGGCTTTGTTTTTATACTTTGTTTGGTAAATATATATATATATATATATATATATATATATATATATATATATATATATATATATATGTATATTTACACACACTATTAACAACCACTATTAACAAACAACTTCTATAAAAGGTGTACTAGAGTTTTGCTTTATCAAAGAGGGATTTATGAGGACTTATGAGACAAATGTTTAGAGGCTATGGGACTCTTTAAATAGCTTTCTATTAGTGGTACAGCATAAAGACAGCTTATATAGCTTTCATTACACAGACATGTGTGTGTGTGTGTGTGTGCGGGCGTGCGCGTGTGTGTGTGTATATATATGTGTGTGTGTGTGTGTCTGTGTGTGTGTGTGTGTGTGTGTGTGTGTGTGTGTGTGTGTGTGTGTGTGTATATATATATATGTGTGTGTGTGTGTGTGTGTGTGTGTGTATATATGTGTGTGTGTGTGTGTGTGTGTGTGTGTGTGTTTGTGTGTATATATGTGTATGTGTGTGTGTGTGTATATATGTATATGTGTGTGTGTGTGTATATGTGTGTGTGTGTGTGGGTGTGTGTGTGTGTGTGCGCGCCTGTGTGTATATATGTGTGTGTGTGTGTGTGTGTGTGTGTGTGTGTGTGTGTGTGTGTGTGTGTGTGTGCGCATGCATGTGTGTGTGTGTGTGTGTATTGGCGTAAGATGTGGAGACACTAGACTGATGTTGACGTTAGAGTGCGTGAGTGATAGCAGTCTGGAAGATGTGTAGAGGCAGTGTATTTGCGTGAGTGTGTGTTTACCCTTGAGAACATCTACGCTATGCTGTTTTACCCTCAGGGTTCAAATATTTGGAGGAAATGATCCAAGAAGCACATGTAACATTTTGATTGGAAGTCATTTTGTGATGTGATGTGGCTCCAAAATGATTTTGTCAACAAAAGTGTTTTTGAGGGCCGCCTGTATGATACATGACTGAAGTCAATGATCAAATAGCGTTTCTGTTCTGTAGTTGTTTTAACAGTCGGAGATTAGTATGTTTGCTCAATCACTAAAATCCCGGGTTAGCGGCGGATCATCAATGTGCAGTCTTCTGTGGTTCATTCATGCCAAATTTCTGAAGCTAAAAATACTCAGCACAGATAGCATCAGACGATGAAATTTAAAGTGTCAGATGTGTAACAGACTCCAGACTCTGTAGTTAAACCAAACTTTTCTAAAGCATGTTATTGTCAGTTCTCATTTGCAGAGTGGTTACATGTTGTTGTCAGTTTGATGGAGCATATAAACATTGTTCAAGTTTTAAAATGTTTTACTCAGTTCATAGAATTCAGCCTCTTCTCAAAGAACAGTGAACTCAACGTTTAGCCTACAGCAGTTTAGCTCCATCATATCAGCGGATACTGTGGGCCAGTCCAGTGTACCAGTCACAGTAGCCAGGCGAATGTCTGTGTTGGTCTGTAAATGCAAATCTAAGACTGTGCTTAAAAGTGAAGGCATATTATTTTGCCGGATTGAAATGTATAAGTGTGTGTTCACCCACATGTGTGTGTGTGTCTTGGAGGCTGTTGGCTTTTGTGTCTCGACTCTTTAGCAGGAGTGTTAAGGAGCTTGGTGGGGGAAGCACTGTTCTCCAGAGTGGTTACCGGTTGTCATGCACTAGCAGAGAGAGAGGGAGAGAGAGAGAAAGCGGGGGTGTGTAAACACACACACACACGCACACACACACACACACACGCACACACTCACACACTTACACACACACACACACTCACACACACTCTTACACACATGCACACAGACTGTCAGAGGCTCTCCCGCTGAGTGGCATGAGCTGGCGATTAGTTGTGCTAGCGTCTGTGTTTACCCGGTCTGTGTTCAGCTGCTGCTGCAGCGCCTCCCTGCCTCTATCTGTGCTCTAATCCAGCCTGCCTCCTCTCTCCCTCACTGTCGGCTGTCATCACTCACTCCTCCAACACTGCGCGGCCTAAACACGCGCGCCTTTCTGGATGGTGCAAACGGCCCGCTTCACATGGAGAACGCAGATCACAATACCTGAATACAATTTACAGTTTTTGTCTGGTTTTATTTATTTTATTTTTTTCGGGGTGATTGACAAACTGGGATAGATAGATAGTATATGCACCAGCAAAATAGAAGTCCTAAAAATCTAAGACGATGTGAAAGCTATGAGTTCTGTTATTTTAGTAATTAGCTGATGTATTTTTACATTGCATACAATCACATTTATTTAATTTCATTTTTGTCCTATTTTGTACAGCTTCTTTATTCATATGCACTGATAAGGGAAAAAGGCTTATAGAGAACAGTATATTTACAAAGGTATACGCTGATGCTCATCTCTATATACCATCACTGTCCTAGGAAAAACAAGTGTCTCCCAAATTGGCAACTTTACAGGAGAGGGCAAAATTAAAAATGGAGATTTTTTTTTCTTTTGTGCAGCATTAAAATATACAGCTTTAAAATGTAAAAAAAAAAGTTCTATATCCTCCAAGACACACTATCTAAATACTCTGATCTTTGGGGCTACCACAAATATTCCATCAAAAAAGGGTAAAAATCAATTCATTAAATAAGATGATGTCATAATGGCCTAACATCCAATCAGCTACTGGTTTCTATGCATTCAGTGCCATTACTGCCGCTAGTTGTCGTTTACAGGCTTTCAATAACTGATCTACAAATCCTCATTCATGATGCATGCAGTAGTTCAGTTTTCTGCAAGCCTTGATGATACACATGACATATATATAATAAAAGCACATCCTTATGTTGTTTACCACAGTAAGGACAGCAACACTGCCGCCCCAAGTGTAAATAAGAACAGCTAAGAGTGGCTAGCCTCCTGCTAAGTGTGTTGGGACAATTAGGAAAAGTACATGTTGTTACACAGCTGCTGGCCCTGTAGCCCTCGTAATTAACAATCACTAAGCACCATGCAGGCTGTAAACAAGGCCTGAGTAATTCCATAGGTAATAAGGCCATCGTCTCTCTTTCTCTCTGTGCTATGGAGACCGGTGGGCTGCAGGCATGCTGAAAATAAAAGCATTGATGCATTGATTGGTAAATGTGTGAATCATCTGCTTTCAGTAAAGATAATTACTCGTTTCATTTCATGAATACAATAATTACTAAAAATATGCAAAGGGAAAATTCATGAGGGACAGCTGATACTGTGTATTATATAAGTTGCAGTATTATTTAATGTTTGGACACCCCTGGTCAAATGACATGTTAAAATTATCTACTTTAGTTTAAAGAGAACTTCTACAGGGAATAGTCATTGTTTATATGGAATTTAAAATTTGGGGAACAAATTAAAAGATAAAATGAGATCTATGTGGAGGGGTTTATTTATTTTGGATATTTTGGACTTCTGTATTTATGGCAAAAAAGTGTTTGTTGGTCCAACCCTAAAAAATGACTTTTGACTCTCTTACAAATGATATTTGATACAAACAAATGGTTTGTTCCTTTAACCTAAAAAAAGGTTCTATAAACGAACAAAAAAAGATCAACATGATGTAAAATGTATAAAACTGTTTATAACAAACTGAAGTGTGTAATATACATATTATATACATACATATATATACACACACACTTCACATATATATATATATATACTTCAGCTTCAACATATAAACAATTACGTTTTACCCAACTCCAAAAATTACATTGACATATATATATATATATATATATATATATATGTACATATAGAGAGAGAGAGAGAGAGAGAGAGAGAGAGAGCGAGAGAGAGAGAGACTGCATTAACTTAGAATTAACTTGAAGTTAATAACGTTGTTTTTTTTTTCATTACCATTTTGGGAAGCTTTTGTTCCAACAGGTACGCCATACAAATTCTATGTGGCAAAAAAATACAAATGTCCATTTGGCACTGTTTCTGTTCTGAGAAACCTAATTTAGGATGTGCTGTATCAGCATGCAGATTTCATTTCATTTTCTTTTGCTTGTTGTCAAGTTTGATTTTATCAAATAATCATGACAGTCCTACATCACTTCCTTCAGTGCAGGACTGAGCAAGGCAGAGTAGTTAGTCCCCCCCTTGCTCTCTTTCTAGCCTTGGAGAGGTGCCTCCATCCGTCAGAGGGCCTGGTCGATGGGCGTCTCTCTGGGATCGATGGCACGCCTGTCCGCTCCCTCTTTCCCTCTTTCCCTCTCTCCTTCCATCTAGCCATGCCCCTTCGCCCACCCCAGCGTTGGATACACACACACACACCCACATTTTCTCCAACACGCACACATACATGCCTATTCGTCTGGCCTCCCCACCAATTTGTCTGTGCATGTCAAATCGCAATAATTAAGCATTATTGATCTCAGATTCAATTAACTTCATTAACGCAGGTCATGATAGCTGGAGAGAGGAGGAGGAGGAGGAAGAGGAGGAGGGGACGTGAGGAAGGAGAGGAGGAGGAGAGAGAGAGTGAGAGGAGAGAAGAGGAAAGAAGAGAAAGAGATTTGTGCTATCTCACATTCTCCAGCCCCACACAGACAGCCTGTCTGCTTAAGGCTACAAACCATTTTCCCCCTAATGATATCACATTGCAGATAGTGCCACATTAGAAGAGAGATACCTCCCATTATAAATGTGGGCTTTGGGGGCTATATATAGCAGATTTAATTACCAAGTAGCTCACTCTCTCCTCCTCTCCTTCTCATTCACACACCCAGAAAGTATTGAAGTATTGGTGAGGCTCACAGATACCTACATGTCCTCTACTCCCGCTGAACCAAAGTGAAGGAAAACACGGGAAACGCTCAGGAACGTGGCTCATACCTAGTGCTAGCTTCCCTTAAACATGCTGCGGATGTCTCTCCAATGCCGGTGCGCATTCAGACTCATGTTCTTAGAACTGTATGTTACTTTTTAGTGATTCTTATAAGTTTTGCTGTACTATTCAATCTAATTTATGTAATTACATAGTAACTACATAGTAATTATATAGAAGAATTATGTGAGTAAATGTTGTCGTATTTAATTTTATTGTTTCAGACAGTTTTCACATTTTTCTGTTTCTTTTTTTTTGTTAATAGCAAAAATGTTGCAAAAGGGCTTAATTTCAAAGTACCTCACTCTCTCCTCCTCTCCTTCTCATTCACAAAGTACTAAAGTATTGGTGAGGCCCTTGGATACCTACACATCCTTTACTCTTGCTGAGATAAAGTGAAAAAAAAAAAAACAGAAGAAAACACTCACGTACACAGCTTTATACCTAGTGCTAGTTTAAACATGCTGCAGATGTCCCTTGATTGGTTGGACACATTTAGGCTCATTGTCTTTTACTGTATTTTAAGTTTTGTTATACAATTTAAACTAGTTTCTGTTATTACATAGTAACTACATAATAACTACATAGTAACTACATTAATTGTGTTTACAATTGGTTCACTGCAGCAGTAAGCTTTGACTGTACAGTTTTGGCTTTTCCTTTTTTGGTTTAATTTTGTTTTTTTTGTTTTTTTAAACAAGACTTTGTGTTACTGATTGAAATAACTTTTTCCAATTCAAATAAATTCCTTGTTTATTTTAAAGCATGCTTAAAAAATGCACTAACACTTTCTAAAAAAAATGAAAATAAGATAGCACCTATCCCTTTCTAGTTTTCTTTACCTGACAGATTTAGTGTAGTGCACTATCTACGCTGTAACAAGAAGGAATATTAAGGTATAGAATGAATGAGTTTCACGTATATTGATGGGTTCCCGTTTTTAAAATTCCTCACCAAGAACAAACCCAACATCCCCTGTGCACATACTCAGCGTAAAGCACGAATGAGTTATTTTACATGAATTTAGCCGACATTTCAGAAGATTAGCAGGCATATGTCTTCAACAATGGAGATCACGGCAAATCCCTGAAATTATGCAAATGATAAAGTAATGGAAGAGAGCTGAGCAGTAGCGGAATTTGAATTCTTCAGAAGGAGTGTGCTCTCATTTCATCATTCCGGCCCTGCTGAAGCCTACTAGCTGTGTGCCGATCGGAGAGTTTGCTGCTGGACTGAACGCGGGCAGGACGCTCAGTTTGAAAGGTGCTGCTTTCCTCCGGCTTTCAAAGCTGCATTCTCTGCTGGTCGTCTCTCTGGATGTCCAAGTGTAAATTAGATCAAGCTCTCGCTCCAATCCGATGCCAATTCATTGGGAGGTTATTCTCATTTCAGAACCCCCCCTTTCCCTTTACCCCCCTCCTTTTGCCCACTCTCAGCATCGAAGCATCCTGTTCTCTAATTAAAAGAGCACCTGTGTGGTGTGTTTAGACCCGGCCCGGAGCCTGGGCTTCAGTGGGCCCAGGGATGAAAACTCAATATTGTTCCCAGCTAGAACACACAGGCTCTGGGCACACAGGGGGCTGGACAGCCTGGACAACAGCCAAGGCAACTCTGTATGTGTGAGTGAGTGTGTGTGCGTATGTGTGTGTTTGAGATTTGGGGTCTTTCCAGACACCCCGTCTTGTCTTCTCCTCTTTCCCCTCTCTGCACAGTTTTGGCGAAGGGCTGAGTGCCATGTTGTCAGGCAGGTTTGGTTTTTGTCTTTGGTATCAGTAAATTACTTTGAGGTAAGTTTTGGCCTCTCCGACTCTCCACAGAGAACACACATTTATTTGTGTATATATATATATATATATATATATATATATATATATACATATATATATGTGTGTGTGTGTCCCAATCAATGTATAGAATATACCGTATATAAAGGGTTTAAAAAGGAAAGAAATTACACAAAAGTGGCGTAAAATGAAAATCCCATTCCATACTTCTCTCACACACACAGAGATTGGTTGCGCATGTCGTTTCTGACAGCATTGATTTCAGTGCTGTTTGTGCTGCTTACTCCAGGTCAAGGTTAGCACCGGGACAGGTTTCTTACTCAGTGATGAGATCAAGCTATCCTGTCCGACTCCCTCGTCCCCGCTCTCACTAATTCCGTATTTGTGTTTACCTTTCTCGTGATTCGTGCTCAAGGTCATTCACTGGTGGAGGTGCGGGGCTTTACAAGGGCTGTAAGGATGTAACCTGTCCTGCTGAGGTGTGTGTGGTAACCGCAGGTTGGGAGTCAGGTTCTGTAGCAGAGGAGGGAAGATTTTACTTTGCTGTTTGGCCTTGATGTAAAGTGCTGCTTTGCTTCCTGAACGAAGGCATTGTTCTCTTAAACAGCTGTCGTTTTGGCTGATTCAGAACAGATGGCAGTGTGTACGTGTATACGGCGGTGTATGTGTGTATGTGAGTGTGCTCCAGTATGTGTGTGTGTGCGTGTGCTACATGATCACAGTTAGTAAATTGTGTGGGGGCCGATTAGACGTTACAGGCTGCTTGTGATCCGTGTCTCCATGTTGATCCTGAATTCATTTTCTGTAGATTTTAATATCATCATTTATAACATTAAGTCGTAACCTTAGCATCTAAACCCAACACATTCTAATTAACTGATGTGTGACTGACACTTCCTACATGTGTCCCGCAACTTTGAGGTCCACATCGGACCTTTCTGTAATCAACTGTGTCCATCAGGTGGATAAATTAAGCAAAGGCATTATCATAAATCTAAATATTGATGGGGAAATTTGTAAATTAGACCAAATCGGGCATTTCCCCACGGAGAATAGAGACCACTAAAAGCCTGTGCTCGCTATTGTAACCACACAGACCGCCTAAAGGCATGAGGTGCGTGTTGTTCGGCTACAACTGTAAGCGAAGCGGTGTCTGTGCCTCTGCCGGTCCTGTGGCATGACACTGCCGAGGGCTACAAAACGACTGTCCCCATGATAACGGCCTTCTCTTCACTTGTGATTTTTTATGGCGCCAAGGCCAATGTGGTTAAACACTCGGACCACCAAATGCCCTTTCAAGGAGCATCGCCACTACACCTTCTACTGTCAGTAGGCTTACTAAGTTGGAACTCTTTGAACTGAACGGAAGACGCTCAGAAATGCAATTCAGCATGTTTCAGATGGTTGGAATAAACACTATGGCAACTATTTCAGATCCGAATCCCGTCTTTGTTGTACAAAGCAAAGGAATCCGCGTTTCCACAGCTTGGTGTTGTGTCCCGTGCATGCATGTTGACAGATATTGTATTTAGATTTGAATCTATATGCTGTGTGTTGAAATTGTAGCATGACTCGTTTGACTGCTGCAGTCGTTTAAAATGATGGAACATGTTCACAGAAAAGCCCTGCATACTGTCCTCTCTCGGAGCTGTTTACATACCTGGCCGATGCGTGATCAACAGTTACACTCCGGAATGTGCGGAATTACCACAATGTATTATCCGCCCTGCCTCTCTTCTTTCTCTCTTCCCTCTCTTCCCCTTGCTATCTTTCTCATTGTTCACTTGCGTTTTCCTTGTACTTGCAAAAATGACAATAAGTGAAAACAATTAGATGCCTTCCGCTTTAGTTTCATCCTAATGCCTCCCCTATATTGCGCCATTGTTTTTGTTTTTTTTCTTCTTTCTTTCGTTCTTTCCTCGCGAGCTATTGTATTCAAATGTGAGACGAGTGCATACACTCCGGGCTAAACAGTAAATAATAACTTTCAACTTTCTAATCTTCCGTAATTGACGCAAATGTGTTTTGCGCAGGGAGATTTTACATCGGAAACATACATACATTCATTTTTATTTACGAGCTGGCAAGCCTTTGCCGAGTAATGAGTGAAAATGCTTTCTTAATTTAAATGGCGAGTGTGTCTGTTAGGGAATGCATTAGAGGCTGCAGAAGAAGCGTAAGACATATTAATTGACAGACAGGAACTGCTGTCTCTGAGGTTGATACAAGTAATTTATTACTTCAGAAACGAATGCCACCTCCAGAATGTGCTTCATTAATTTCAAATTTAGTTTTAATTTCAAGCTGTTGCCCCTTGAGAAGAATAAGGTGGCAACTTGGGTTTGAAGAGACATTTTTTTTTTCTTTCCTTTTTTTTTTTTCCCCTCCCTTTCTCTCTCTCCCACTGTCTCTCTGTCTCGCTGGCTTTCTCCCTTCTCAGAACAAAGGGAAGGGGAAATGTAACTTCATTTCATTTGGCAATATAACGCAGTGGTGAAGTTGCAAAGGAATTACTGCGGGAGTTTATGATTCGAAATGGCCTGACTGTTTTGTTTGTCAGGAGTGGAGGAAAACACTGATGCCTAACATTTCTATCAGCTGTCTGTATGCTTTGCAAGGCAACGTGGATAGCAGTTTGTGAAATCTTTATAATTGGACGTGGCAATAACAAGCTTTTTTGTTTCTGTCTTTTCTCTCTTTCTTTTTTGTTCCTCTGCAGCATACGTTCCGGAGGAGCTTAAAGAGGCTGCCTTAATGGATGAGGATGTGGAGGGAGAAGATTCAGCGATTGAGGAGGAGCCCTCCATTAAGTACATGTGCCAAGACAAGGACTTCCTCCTCAAAGAACGGCCAGGCTTCCACGACTCTCCAGCTGCAGACCTCTCCAGCCATGAGATGGACAGCGAGTCACACCTCAGCGAGTCTAGTGACCGCATGTCAGACTTCGAGAGTGCCTCGGTGAAGAACGAGGAGGATGGCACTGCCAAGGAGCCACTTACATCACTCTCTTCAACTGCGTCCATGAGGATGACAACCTCTGCCCCTCCCAGCGGCGAGGAAGCCGCCACCACAGGTCCTGACAGTCTAGAACAGATGAAGGCTATTTACACCAGCTTCCTGACCAATTCTTACTGGTCGTCCCTGAACTTGAATATGACGCAGCCTCCACCTGAAAAACCCCCTCGCAGCCACAGCAGTAGCAGCAGCAGTAGCAGCAGCAGTAGCTGCGGTAGCGGGGGCTACGACTGGCACCAGTCAGCGGTAGCCAAGACCTTGCAGCAAGTCTCGCAGAACCAGAACAGAATACTGCACCCAGCATCTGAGCCCAACCTCTTTAGCACTGTGCAGCTGTACCGGCAAAGCACCAAACTCTACGGCTCCATCTTTACTGGTGCTAGCAAGTTTCGATGCAAGGACTGCAGTGCTGCCTACGACACGCTGGTCGAGCTTACCGTGCACATGAATGAAACAGGCCACTACCGAGATGATAACCACGAGACTGACAGCGAGGGCACAAAACGCTGGTCCAAGCCTCGCAAGCGATCTCTACTGGAGATGGAAGGCAAGGAGGATGCCCAGAAAGTTCTCAAGTGCATGTACTGTGGCCATTCCTTTGAGTCACTACAAGATCTCAGCGTCCATATGATCAAGACGAAACACTACCAGAAAGTGCCTCTCAAGGAGCCTGTGACGCCTGTAGCAGCCAAGATCATCTCTTCTGCACGCAAAAGAGCTCCCATCGAGCTGGAACTGCCCAGCTCACCAGACTCCAATGGAGGCACTCCCAAACCCTCTCTCTCTGACTCCAATGACCTGCTGCAGAAAACAGCAAATCCCTACATCACTCCCAATAACCGTTACGGGCACCAGAACGGCGCTAGCTATGCGTGGCAGTTTGAATCTCGGAAATCCCAGATTCTGAAGTGCATGGAGTGTGGGAGTTCACATGATACCCTTCAGGAGTTAACAGCTCACATGATGGTGACAGGTCACTTCATAAAGGTCACCAATTCTGCCATCAAGAAAGGCAAGCCCATCATGGAGTCACCCACTACCCCAGCGCCTAACACCATGCCCTCATCAGAGGATAAGGTACAGTCAGTACCTTTGGCTGCCACAGCTTTTTCTCCACCTCCACCTGCACCTCCTCCACCTAGCATATCTCCTGCCATTAGTGCTATGGAAATTAAAAAAGAGGAAAAAGAAGAGGAGTGCACCAAGGAACCACCTAATAGTGGCAAAGACAGGAAAGCAATGGAAGATGAGCCTGAGGAGAAGTTTGACATTTCCTCCAAGTATCCGTATTTGACCGAAGAAGATCTGGAAGAAAGCCCTAAAGGCGGGTTCGACATCCTCAAGTCACTGGAAAACACCGTCACTTCTGCAATCAACAAAGCACAGAACGGCACACCCAGCTGGGGAGGCTACCCCAGCATCCATGCTGCCTATCAGCTTCCAAATATCATGAAACTTTCCTTGCGCAACTCAGGAAAGAGCTCCCCTCTGAAGTACATGTTTTCTGGAGAAGAGATTCTGTCACCTACCAAAACCCAACCCCTTATCTCCCCTCCAAGCTGCCAGACCTCACCCCTGCCCAAGAATAACTTTCACGCCATGGAAGAGCTCGTCAAGAAAGTTACGGAAAAGGTGGCCAAAGTGGAGGAAAAGATGAGGGAACCTGGAGCGAGAGCTTCCCCTCTGAGAAGAACCACACCTTCTCCTTGCAGTAGTGAAGCTGGCGACTCAGCCAGAGGGGAGTCCCCTAAAGAGAGGAGAGGAGCCAAAACACCGGAGAGCAACGGGTCAACAAATGCTCACAAGGACTCCAATGGCGAGGCTCTCACAAAAGAGTCTTTAGAGAATGGCACTGACCATGCTGTGAAAACTCCCGCCACCTCGCTGTGCAGCAGCACCGCAATTATCACTGACCATCCTCCAGAACAGCCATTTGTCAACCCCTTAAGTGCACTTCAGTCTGTCATGAATGTTCACCTTGGTAAAGCTGCTAAACCTGCCCTTCCTTCTCTAGACCCCATGAGCATGCTCTTCAAGATGAGCAACAGTTTGGGAGAGAAGGCAGCTGTAGCTGCCTCCACTCCAGCTCAGACCAAAAAGACCAATGAGCATCTTGACCGTTATTTCTACCACATCAACAATGACCAGCCCATTGACCTGACCAAAGGTAAGAGCGAAAAGAGCAGCTCCATGGGATCAGCTGTATTGTCCTCCTCCATGTCAACTCCTTCTTCGGTGTCACCCTCCTCAACCATCACCTTGGCCAAGGCATCTTCAGCTGTGGCTTCATTCATGTCTAACTCACCTCTGCGTGAAAACGCCCTCTCCGACATCTCTGATATGCTTCGGAACCTGACAGAAAGCCATGTCTCCAAATCTTCCACACCAACCAGTCTGTCTGAGCGGTCAGATATCGATGGTGCTACACACGAGGAGTCTGAGGACATGTCACCAGCTCAGAAGCGCAAGGGCCGGCAGTCCAACTGGAACCCCCAGCATCTGCTTATCTTGCAGGCACAGTTTGCCTCCAGCTTGCGGCAAACAGGTGACGGCAAGTACATCATGTCTGACCTCAGCCCGCAGGAACGCATGCACATCTCTCGCTTCACTGGCCTCTCCATGACCACCATCAGCCACTGGCTGGCTAACGTCAAGTACCAGTTGAGGCGGACAGGTGGTACCAAGTTTCTGAAGAACCTTGATTCTGGCCACCCTGTGTTCTTCTGCAGTGACTGTGCTTCACAGATACGTTCTCCTTCCACCTACGTCAGTCATCTTGAATCCCATCTTGGCTTCCGGATTAGAGACTTGGCTAAGCTGTCTGGGGAGCAGTTGGCCAGCCAAATCTCACGCCACACTAAGGGACTTTCCGAGAAACTGCTTTCAGCCCAAGCCCACGCCCTGGCCCACTCCCTCCCTAACTCTAACCCCAATCCCAACCTCAGCCCCCATTCCCATTCCCACTCCCACTCCCACTGCCCTTCCCCTTCACCAGATGAGGAGGCCAATGGCACCACGTATCAGTGTAAACTGTGCAACCGGACTTTCGCTAGCAAGCATGCTGTCAAGCTCCATCTGAGCAAGACTCATGGCAAATCCCCCGAGGACCACCTTATGTATGTCTGTGAACTCGAGAAACCTTAGCGGTGGTCAAGGACGCTACTCTGTTTCCCACTTCTCTTGTTTCTCTCGCTTTTCTCTCTGAAGCCTTTGAACTAACATTTCTTAAAAAAACAAGATGAACTGACAATGACTAACAAAGAACTAACTGCACATAGATGCCACAAAACTACTGTTTAGTTTCGGCACATGATGTGTGGGTTTTCCTCCTGGAATAACTCATTATGGTCCACAGACATTCTCTTTCCTCATTTTAGGTAAAAATGAAAACTGAAAATGTAAAAAAAAAGAAAAAAAAAAAAGATAATTTTCTAACTGTGCAGTGTCGAGTGAAGAGGTGCTGTTGTCACTGGTAAAATATGAAGGTATATAAGAAAAACTTAAAATGAAGTTGTATGTATTTGAAAGTTGTGTAAATTGGATTCACCTTTTTTTGGTTTCGTTTTCTCCTTTTTCTCCGCATCCCTGAGATGCAGTAAGCTGCATGCATTGATGAAACGGTTTAGTTCAAACTTTCGGTAACTGAATCTCTCTTCCTTTCTTTCTTTTTGTCAACGTGACCTATGTGTGCTGGTGTCAGCAGACAAAATTTAACCCTCTGAGTACGCCCAAGCACTTGTACATTAACAAATCCACAATATAAACCAAGGGAAGAAATCTGTGATCGGGAAAAAGCCCAAGTTCAACCATATTTGAGAGGCCACATTATTGCGCAAACAAGAGCTCATTAACCATACCTGACGTTTTAAACCGAGTGGCTTCTGATGCAAAACGTGTGTGAATCCAAACGACAGTCTTTTCGTTTTCTGAAATCAGGGGCCTTTATGAATTCAGGTCGGTGTAAAAATATGTACATAAAAAAACATATAAACTAATTTCTGTCTAAATTATGCATCATTTTATATTTTTAATTTAAGAGGAGTATGACTATCTACTGGTGCACAATATATGAAGACATAAATGAAATTGTTTTGCACAATAGTTTTATAAATGTTATTTAATCAGATGATATGAAAAATGAGAGAAGAAGAAAAAAAAATAACATCCTAAACTTTTATTTCCACCTCGTGCTCAAAGGGTTAAACTTCTTGTACAAGACAATACTTGTTCCATCATTTCTTGAACATTTAAAAGGTTGTACAAAAGATGCTACTTTATAACGCAAGGAGGAATTCCACAATGTAACCTATTATTTATAAGCACTCTTGGTTGTTGTTTCATATTGTAGAATGCCTTTTTGATTGGTAACTTTTATGTTGTTCTGTCTAATTACTCTCCCATGATTCCGCACTGCAGCTTTATCATTTTTCTGGGAGGGATATGAAAGGTAACCATGGTTACCTTGCCTCCGATTGACAGTTCTGCTACATTTTTGGCAGTTAATTTACTGAAATAACTGACAGCTGCCAGTGAATGGAAATCTAATGTGTAAAATATTGGCATGTAAACAGCACAGGCACTGTTATGCATTCTGTGCCGTGATTCTCTTTTTTGTTGTTGTTGACAATGAAGCACCCATTATATGACTTCATATAACCTTTTTTTCTACTGCAGCATTAAAATGAAAATGTTTTGGGTTTTTTTGCAATAACTTGACGTGTCATGGCTCACAAGTTTGTCAGGCTTTAGCTGCTGGGTAATGAGCAGACTAAAGGGAAATGGTGTCAGTGTGTGGTGAGGTTGAACGCGTAGTGGTGATGGGGATCAGTCACTGTGTGGCTGGTCTTAGTTTGTATGCGTGTTCACGCCTACTGGCCATTCATTAAGTGCATCTTCTATACCTAATAGATTTGTAGTTCTACGATTACAGACTGTAGTCCATCTGTGTCTCTTCATACTTTTCTTTAGTAGCCAGAACCCCCCACCCCACCACCAACACACTGGACCACCACAGATCGGGTAATATTGGGGTGGTGGATCACCATAAGCATTCCACAGTGACACTGACATGGTGGTCGTGTGTTGTGCTGGAATGTGTGGATCAGACACATCAGTGGTGCTGGAGTCCACTCACTGTCCACTCTAGAAACACTTAGACACTCCTCCCCTATTGGTCTCTGCTACCTTATAGGTTGTTACGTCAGAGACGATTGCTCACTTCAGTCCAGTGTTTAAACAATCTGACCCACTCACACCAGCTCAACACCCACTAACATGTCACTGTCACTCTAGTGCTGAGAATGACCCACCACCCACATAATACCTGCTATATGGTGGTCCTGTGAGGGTCCTAACTTGAAAAAGTGAAAGACAAATAACAAAAGTATCCTGGATGGACTACAGTCTGGAATAGAATGCTCCTATATGGTATGGGGACCCGATAAAAAGAAGGAGTGGCCAGTCGGTGTATGTACACCATATCATTTAGGCACAACAACACATGACGTTTAAGACTATCTGCTGTGGTGGGAGCAGTATTTAAAGGATTACATGACACATTAGGTGAAACGTAAAACGCTTTTCGGAGCATACAGTGAACGTCAATATTTAACAGCCCTAATCAACTGCATGTTTAATCCAAAAGAGTCCAAATCCAATGGAGAGTCCAAACTCTTAATCCAAAGAGTGCAAAAATTGGTTTAATATGAGTAACAGACAAAATTGCTACACATGAATATCACAATATTTTTTTTCAGTTCTCCAAAACACAAAAGTTTTTAAGTATAGCTTACATGCAATTATTCATTAAAGACATTTAAGACACATCTGTGCTGTGTATAAACCTCCAGCTGCTAGATAGCAGTGTCAGTCATTAGAGTGCAATGTAAAGATGTACTATAAGGGCACCGCGCTGACAATAGCTTTAGTAAACCTTTCTATATGTGTGTGTTTTATATAACAGTTTTCATAAAACTACATTTTAAAAATCCCACTTACTCACTCTTAGAGGGGAAGGCAGGACACACCCTGGACAGGTCACCAGTCCATCACCGGGCGGAAATATCGCTATGCCAAAAGTATCATGATATAAATAACACTCCCTATGAACCCATATACATAATGCATTATACCTGCATTTATAAGGCATGATATGGCATACAAAATACATTTCTATTATAATCTCACTTAAGCTCTTAAGCTGTTATAATTTTGTGGATAACACATTATAAACCAAGAGTATATGACTTCACAAAGTCACGTTTTTATTATAACCATATATATTATGGAACATTATAAAGTCTTTATTTCCTGCTGTGTTATGCATGTAGTTATAATTACTTATAGCCCCTTAAATGCCCAGTACCTACTGGTAAGTTCAGTGTTACTAGCCCCGCCATAAAATAGCTATAGCCAACCAGGTTGCATTGTAGTCCTTGTAGGTGCTGAATAATAAGTCTATTAAACAGGATTTTAAGGGGATACGCAATTACGCAGTCTGGTATGACTTATGATAGGTATTATAAAGTATCATGCCTGCCATATAATACCATATACATGCATTTATAAAGTATTGTACCACTATATATGTACAATACTGTATGTACAGTACTGTGCAAAAACCAGTGAGTCTGAAAAAGAAACAACTCCCTGGGCATCCGGACCCGGAATTAAACAACCATGGTGGTCCCTGGATTCTGCACAGTGTCGCATTGTTTCTAATGAAAACGCCTTGTGTTTTGTTTTTGCCTTATTGCCTACCTCTAATATCTGCTAACATATCCAAAAAAGCCCAACGAAGAAGGTGTGCAGTGGCCTATTGTTCTTAGGCCTTATTATTAATTTGTAGAAAGCCTTGTATGAGGTGCAATTTCGCAGAGCCTTATACTGTGAGTAGCGCTCTCATATCACTCTCTTGATTTAACTCCCTTCTTGGTGACATATCCATTCACTAAGTCTCCTAATATGGTTTAACTGGGGAGGCATCAGACAATGTGAAGTGAAAAGTGCCCTTCCCCCCCTCTATTTCAGAGCCGGGATGTAGCGGATAATTGCATAAACCCTGGCATTAACTGTCTCATTTTCACCATTTTATTCCCAGCTCTGTAATTAGCGCAGACTTCTATTTTGTGTGCATAGATTTGTTTGGGCTTCGTGCAAAATGACAACAATACTGCACTGAGAGGAGTGTGACTTTCAAGTCCTGTTTTACATGGATCAACAATTAGACATGCAAGAGTAGAGGAAAAAAAAAAATCCACCCTATCTGGGATATATGTGGTGGCGGCGGAGGCAGTGTGGTTTTGCGAGTATGCGCGTGGATCAGGGGGAGTAAGGGCGCATAAGAAAAATTTTATAATGGTGTGACTTTTTTCCCTGGAAAAAGTGTTTCCTCTGTTTAGTTACTGAATATGTTCCTCGTCATTTCTGTCAGTGAGCATTCAACACACAGACACACACCCACGCGCACAAACACACACACACACACACACGCACGTCAGCAACCAGGTAGAGGGGACTTCATGCATGGTGACAAGGTGCTGCTGTGTGTGAAAATGTCAGCCTTCACAGGCTTGCCTGAAGTCTGGCGCCGTATTTAAGGTGCTCATTAGTCGCAAAGAAAATATGCGTGAAATTGAAGTGTAAGAAAGCCATTTTCTCTCCTTCTCTCTCTCCGAGCTGAGCCGAGCCCAGGCACTCGGGCTTATTAAGGTTCAAAACAAGCATGCAAGGAGACAATGTGTAGCTATCAAGAAATGCCTACACACTCACACACACACTCTCACATATACACTTATATATATATATATATATACACAACATACTCCGCAGTTTCCTTACTGGAGTATTATTTCACAGTTGTTCAGTCCATACATGACACTTATAGAGGGGACAACATGTTCCTGTCTAGTAGGCCCTATACACCTACATCTTCTTTTAGGGTACATATAGTGACATCCTTCCTCATATTCATATATACTGTACACACTTTTATAAGTCTAATATGTGAATATGTCTACTGAATATCAGCACAAACTGTGGGACATACAGGGGTTGGACAATGAAACTGAAACACCTGTCATTTTAGTGTGGGAGGTTTCATGGCTAAATTGGACCAGCCTGGTGGCCAATCTTCATTAATTGCACATTGCACCAGTAAGAGCAGAGTGTGAAGGTTCAGTTAGCAGGTAAGAGCTCAGTTCTGCTCAAAATACTGCAATGCACACAACATTATGGGTGACATACCAGAGTTCAAAAGAGGACAAACTGTTGGTGCACGTCTTGCTGGCGCATCTGTGACCAAGACAGCAAGTCTTTGTGATGTATCAAGAGCCACGGTATCCAGGGTAATGTCAGCATACCACCAAGAAGGACGAACCTCCACCAGCATCACGTAGTGACCTGGCCACTATCCTGCAAGAAGAATGGCTTAAAATCCCTCTGACCACTGTGCAGGACGCAGTATATGTCATTCCCAAGACCAACTGACGCTGTATTGGCCGCAAAAGGAGGCCCTACACCATACTAATAAATGATTGTCGTCTAAAACCAGGTGTTTCAGTTTCATTGTCCAACCCATGTAGTTTAAGGCCTATTTTTGGGGTGCACAATGGACATGGACAATATAGCCCCAATCCCCCAAAAAGACAAATCATGAAAAGGAGAACGCAGAACTCTTTCTGCTGAAAGCTTCACTGTTACAGCTGTGTTGGTACAATTTATGGAAATACCATTCCTGAGCCTAAAATATGCTAAAATATGATGTCCACTTGAGGCTGTGAAGTAGCCTGTGACTCTTCAAACAGTAGTTAAAAAGTCAAGGAGATTTTTGGACCGGGTCATATGTCATTAATGTCACATGCACAGCTTTAAAGAAAAGGTCCAATATAATGTTTAGGCCTCACTAGCTAAATCAGCATTACACTAATGACGATACAAAGACATCGGTTGATACATCACTTACATCTCCACCAGGTTCCTTTGGAATACTTTTCCAATGTGCTCAGAATCCTCAGATTGTGATCTACTTGGGGACAAAAATGCACAGCACTACAAAACTATTCTCCCACACTCGCAATTACACATTTCCAACAGAAAGGCCCCCCAATCCCCAAAACTCACATAGTGTAGCTTTGAGCCTGTTTATATCACCTGAGCAAAAAGGAACGAAATCTATCACAAAGGCCGCAGTAACGTCACATGTCTCAGTACAGCCACTCATCGCGCTCAGATTTGCTGAGATATCATCATTTACATTTACATTTAAGGTATTTAGCAGACGCTCTTATCCAGAGCGACTTACAACCATCCTTAGTATTCCGTTGGATAATATTCCAGCTAGTACAGGAAGTTTAGAGCCTAAAACTCACCACGAGCTCAGACACTGCATGAACAGGGGCCAGTGCTGGTACCTAGAGATTAATACACAGACATAGAGCAAGTAAACCATTACCTGGCAACCCCAGCCCAGTGCTCATTCCTATAGATCTTCAGCTGATATCAGGACAAGAAGTCAAACATCTCTCATCCCTTTTAGTTTTACTGCAATATGGTGGCATGGTGGGTAACACTGTCGTCACACAGCAAGAAGGTCTGGCGGGGCCGATTCCTGGCCAGGGAGTTCCTTCTGCATAGAGTTTGTACATTGTGTCTATGTGAGTTTCTTCCAGGTGCTCGGGTTTCCTCCCACAGTCCACAGACATTCAGTAATGTGAACTGAAAGTGCTAAATTGCCCCCTGGGTGTGAGAGTGTGAGTGAATGTGTGCATCTGTTGTGTCTGCTCTGTGAGGGACTGGTGGCCTGTCCAGGGTGCTTCCTGCCCTCATGCACCCTAAGTGTCCCAGATAGATAAGAAGCTCAGAAGATGAGTGAATGTCTTTCCTGGGCCTGGATTATCTAATATCTTCTTTTTTACTCCATTTGAGCCCTAAAAGAACAACCTTCATGATCTGAACATATAATGTAATACAGTAAAAGATTCACCCGCAGTAAATATATATCAAAATAGCTTACTTAAATCAGAAAAGACAAATGTCAAGATCCCTTGATGACAAAAAGATAAAAAGAAACACTCATATGGAACTGTGATTGGTCAAGCTGGAGCTTGCCTTTGATGTCCAGTGATGCCATAGCCATCTGTGACCAGGAGACCAAGAGATCACAACTGTCCTCACTCTCTCAATGTGGTTACAATGGTTCTTGTTCCTCCACAATGCAAGCCAAGTGTCCATTAGTTGACGTAGCAGTGTTTGAAATTAGTGGCCTCCTCCAAGCATGTTGAGCTGTTCAATGATGCTGCATTAGCAGCAGTTAAAAAAGATGTTGTCAGCAGAAGTATGCGTCTTCCAACCTTTACCCTGGAAGTACTATGTATAGACGGGGGCCCTAGACACAAAATAGCATGGACTACAGCTAAATTATGTCGTTGGGTAAAAATCTTAAAAATCTTAAACCCTAAATAAATGTCATAGGAGGACTCATTTTCATATACCATTCTTACATAATATCAGTACAGCAAAGGCTTATATTGTCCCCAACAAACGATATACAGTGCAGCCCTAGCATGTACACAGGCTTTTGAGCAAATCAAATGAATTTACTCCAATTACAGTCCATTAATACAACATCAATAAAGCACACAGCTCCAGCACAATGAGCAAATACAATACTGACTTCCAGTAATTTAAAGAATATATGCGCAGTTCCCATCATGCTATGCATAGCCCAATGTAAGAGGCCCAGGCAGTAAGCTGATCAGAATGAGTGGTTTATGTCTGCGGGTTTGAAGAAGGCCCTGATAGCTTTATCAGTGTAATACCACCACAAAGGACCCTGTCTGGAGCACAACAAAAAGCCCTCCAATCAGCTCACACACAAAACCCAATTCAAAACGAATGGACAACATGCTGCAGGATCTCAAGCCTCTGTACAAGCTTATAGGGCTGTGGTTGAGCCAGAGTGTCGGGAATGTGAGAAAACATCAATGAGCCATGCACACATGTGCACACATACACTGGCACCACCACATCCCGCAGCGAGTCTGTTGCAATGCTGCTGGTGACGCACACTCAGCAAAAGGGTTGCACAGTATATCATTGGTTTACTGTAATATTGGTACACATATAAATGCAAATTTGCAATGCATTGACTAAATGCTTTATTGTGTGATGTGGGTTTGGAGTTTCGATCATGGCACGCTAATGATAATAATATTAATAATCATATAGTGTCTTTTTCACCATAAATAAGGAAAAAACGAGTAATTAAATAAATAAATTGGAATAATTTTGGTTTAAAATGCAGTCCAGTCTTTAACTGCATCACACTAGAGAGTTACCCAGTGCATATCGCATGGCATATCGCAATCGAAGTACATTGCAACATAATCGTTTTTGTCCATAACGTGCAGCCCTACTCGGCAACAATGGGCCCTGATTGATTCAGTGCGGCTGACCCTCTGCTTCGCTTTGTCCAGGAAGCGAGCGCTCTCTCTTAACCTGTGTTATTTACATGCAGCGTAATTCACTGTCCAACAACAGGCTCACCTTGGAAGCTCTCCCATTAGACATGCTAATTTAGAGCGCATTGTAAATTCTCTCAAATCACGCTCACGCAGAAGGGGGGGGGGCACCGATTCAAAAAATACAGGCACTCCTCTAAATCACGGGCGTGTCTCGATGACCCCGGCATTACCCTGGGCCGAGGACGAGGAGAGAGTGGAGAGGAGAGAGAGAGCGAGAGAGATAGAGAGGGAGGGGGCATAGCACTTTGTAATGCGCCACAGTAGATCTTCGAGCCGTCACCTTACCAAAGTATCTTAAAATAACGCTTGTGATGAATGCGCAATTTCCCTAATTTACGGGGCCTCGGTGTGCTCTCGGCTACACATGGGATGGAAATCTTAAATGGGGCTTGAACGGCGTTCCTCACAACAAGAAATCAATATGCCACGCAGCTTAGGGAACTATAGCTGCACCGGCTAGGAGAAAGAGGGACTAATTTCCACTGAACACAAGCATACACATACCCTTAGACCCCGCCGCTGGCGAAAGCCATCACACATGTACATGGGGGTGCACATAGGTGTGTGTGCATGGGTGTGTATGTGTGCGAGTGTGTCATTTGCGCCTCTTGTCTCAGAGCAGGTTGGCTGTCATTGGCGCAGTGGGATGACAAAGGGCATAATGGTGCCGCGCCGCAGTGTAGCATTACAAATGGAAATCACCAATCACCCGAGATACAACACACACAGGATGAGGTAATAAGGTCTTTCTGAGCGCATACGCTCACACACAGCGCATTCGCATTCATACTCGCTCCGGTGTGTGTATGTGTGTGGTGGGATGAACACATAGGGCCTGTACTGACTCTTTAAAAACAGCTAACTGCTACACGTTTGCATTTCCAATTACATACACGTGCACAAATGTACTCGGCTAACCAATAACTATAAACCGAGTGCTACATATCTGCTCTACCAGTTACACACAAATGCACAGATGCAGATGCTAACGAATAGCTACAATGCAATATCCGTTGCAGACAAGTGCTCAAAACCACATACTAAGCAATAGCTTTAAATGCTCCACATTTCCAGTACCTATTGCATGCCAACCCACGTGCCAACTGTAACCTGAATGCTGCATATCAGCACTTTAAAAGATCTCACATGATGTAACTGCAAATCACAGAGCACAGCTGCACATGCTAACCAATAACTAGAAATCAAATGTTACACATCTGCTGAAACAATTACAAAGGCAAGTGTGCAAATGCACATGCAGCCAGGTAACTATGAACAGACTGCTACACATCTACATTACGTTTTCACTACCAGTTACATAAACACAAATCCAAATGCTAACCCTCCTGAGCTTCATACCAGCATAAAACACCAAAGACCACCATGCATTTCATGTTGGTCTGAGCTGGTCTGGACTGGTTTATGCAGGTCATATCTTTTTTGCTCAGCATACAGCTCCAAAACATGTGCAGAACAAGCAGCTAGTGGTTTTATCAGGAATCCAAAAACACAGAATATGTATAGGTGCACAAATCCACATGCTATCCAACAGCTTTACATGCTAACCATGCTAACTACGACCAACATCATACACCTCAAACCACAGGTTAATGACTGTAAACGCCACATATCTCAACCTCTAGTTACATACAAGCACGCAGATCTACAGGCTGTGGTCAGTGGTGGCTTTACATTTGCACTACGTATCCACAAATTCACTGGCTACTGAGCTACAAGAGCTTGTTGCACTACCAGCTCACATACAAGTGCACAAATGCTAAGCAAAATGTGTAAACTGAGTGCAATCCATTTGCACAACCAATTATTTGGCCGAATAAAGCCACGTGTTAATATAAGATTTATATTTATTAAATATATATGTAAATATATGAAATATAAATCCTGCACAATTGCACTGCTCACATGCACACATGCGCATGCTAGCCTATATAAATGCTACACATTTGCACTAGCGATTGCATACATGCAAGTGTGCACGTTAGCCAATAACTATAAATATCAGCTGATTGCATCCGTAAATGCACATGCTAACCGACAACTATCAGCCTCTGCTGCAAGCCGCACTACAGGCATGGAAATGTAACTGACGTTTTAAGTTTCAAATGCATGCATATCAGTTAATCTATTCAAATGCCTTCATAACAGCACGATTTCTGCCTGTCTTTGAAGGATGCTGAAACGCAGGCCCCAGAGACACACTGATATTCTGCATTTCAAATGCTCCCATGCTCACACTGCTGCCTTAATGACACTGATGCTAGACAGCTACTAGGTGATACACTGCATGCTTGTAGATAGCTTAGCTCATGACTGTGCTGCAGAAATGGCACTCGTTGCATTGCTCAAGCTCTATAAAAGACACCGGGATCCCTTTTCAGGCAGATAGGGCAACTGAACGTGCTACAGAACTGTGTAAAGCATCTGTGTATGTATGTAACCCCCCACCATCACCCACCCAAATCTCTTACACTCCTATTGTCTATGATGTGGCTAGCTCCCTGTTGACCTCTTTTTGACTGAGGAGTTAAACAAACATGGCCCTGACATGGGCCCCTTGCCCGGTCACTCACCCCTCACCTCTGACCCTGACTCTGGGGTGAGCAGCAAGCTACTGGCAGGCAGTGTACATACAGAGTAGTTCACAAGGGGCCAAATGCAGGCCATAGAGCACTTCTAAGTATCAAGGCAGGGTCGAACCCAGCTCAGTGATGCTGGGAGAGGCAATGGAGTACAGGTCCACCAATCAGTTGAGTACAAATGACACACTTACTGATGTTATGGTCAATGGTTATTGAAACACGAGAGGACAAAGTGCTATCAAATTAAATTAAGAATAACAAAAAAAACATCGTCTTTACTAGTTTGCATATGAAAATATGCGTACTTTTTTTTTGGACCAATACCAATACTCCAACACGGCTTGGGATAGTATATTGTTACATTAATATGCATTACCTTCAAGCTTTTTTCTTTGTTATATGTCAAAATGTAACCAATTTTAAGGTCTCCTTATAACGACCCTCATATCAGTCAATGTAGATCACATTCTTAAGCTATCAAATGATTAATATTCGACTAATAGTGACGGCTGCATGGGAGTATACCATTAATGTCAAAAGAAAGAAAAGACAGCTGTCAGCAAGTTGTAGTTATTGAAAGTGTCCTGCTGTGGCTAGGTGATATCCCATCCGCCCTCACTCTCTAAAAAAGCAGTATTGGAAATGTGTAAGGGCTGTTTTTCTTGGCTCAGGTTGTCCCAGCTTACATCAGATAAAACGGCGGCGTTGTCTGAGACCTCACGTACACCATACATGGTTTACATGAGCGCTACATCGCTCCAAAACCCCCGCTGGGTGCTATATGTGTCTCACTTCATAGAGAGCCCAGTGTTTCACTTGCAGATGTCTCGCCGATTATGTATACACCAACGTCCTCTTTCATCCTCGCTTTGAATCTTCTTTTGTTTTATTTGTAAAACTGCGGTAGACATTTGACAAGCTTTGTAATTGCTGAATACAGGATACCTCTTGTTGTTTAGGTAATCATTTTCTTATTTCGCCATTCTCTTTCATCTTTAAGCAGGAGGATGAAATGTTTGCCTTGTCCTGAAATCCTGGGTATCTGGCTTCGCTTCAGTAGTGAGTGTCTACCGATTCATTGGATGGTCAGTGGAATTCATGAAGTGGCCAGCCGTGACTGAGAGTTAGGCCCAAGTTTTGGGAATGAGAGTTGAAATGAAAACACAGCTAGCTTACTCTAGCATGTCTACTGGATTCAGCACTTCACAGTTCTTGTTCAGTTAAAGATTGAACATTTACAGCTTGCTTTAAAAATATCAGGTTTGATTTGAAGTTCGTAACAGACATTAAAGCAGCAGTGTAAGATTTAAGATGGATCATTTAGCAGAAATGAAATACACTGTACCAAACACTGTGTTACTTAGAGAGTAACTACACCTGTAGCTACTGTTCATTGTGCTTTTGTTTAATGTATGCAAATCGTCTTTCAGCAAAGCCTGCCATGTAGAGCGACAGTGTTGAACACACACTGGCTCTAGAAAGTCTGTTTTGCATTTTTACAGTGAGGCAGCAGTTTGAATTTGGTGACACTACAGCACCACTGGGAAGATGCAGGAAGCTGAAGGAACTCTGTCTTACCGTAGCTTCTATTTATCGGTCGCTCTGTTCATAAAACTCCAGATAGTATATTTTAATGGCTTAAACCTTCTTATTAAAAGCTCTACCAGTATTCTTATTCACCAGCTTCTTGTTTGAATGAATTGAATCCACCTTAAATGGCGCAGCAGTTATTGTATCGCCTCAGGGGCCAGAATGTAACCGCAGGACTATTTACAGTGGAACAGGAAAATGTGAAAAAGAAGCTGATGAACGTCCTTATTGGAAACTGTTATCTGCATTAAAGGAGTAACTTTGACGTTTTGATGGTCTACATCAGATTAGCAGATTATAGTTGGGGTTAGCAGGGGTTAGGAGGATATGTAACTTCATCTACATGGGTTATTTTGCTTTGTCTATAGTGGTCTTACAGTGGCCCGTTTGTCAGTTTATAATTATGTTGGTGGGTAATCTGAAAATGTAGGCCTTCAGGTTAGCTCCAGAGGAATAACCAATGATAGAGCTCACTTAGCATCTACCTTGATACCAAAAATCTAGACTACCTGTCAAGAATGTAACCCCTTTGTTTCCAACCCAGACATAATATAAAAAATAAAAATCTAATAATAATAACAACAACAATAATACTAGTACTAGTAGTTGTAGCAGTAGTAGTAGGAGTAGTATAAAAGAATAACAGTAATGATAATAATAGTAATTATTAGTAGTAGTAGGTGTACTAGTAGTAGTGGTAGCAGTAGTAATAGTAGCAGTAGTAGTAGTACCAGTAGTATAAAAGAATAACAGTAATGATAATAATAGTAATTATTATTAGTAGTAGGTGTACTAGTAGTAGTAGTAGTAGTGGTAGTAGTTGCAGTAATAGTAGCAGTAGTATAAAAGAATAACAGTAATGATAATAATAGTAATTATTAGTAGTAGTAGGTGTGCTAGTAGTATTGGTAGCAGTAGTAATAGTACCAGTAGTATAAAAGAATAACAGTAATGATAATAATAGTAATTATTATTAGTAGTAGGTGTACTAGTAGTAGTGGTAGTAGTAGTAATAGTACCAGTAGTATAAAAGAATAACAGTAATGGTAATAAAAGAATAGTCCTACATTATGTGCTGAGGTTAAATACAACCAAGCTAAATTATATTAAATAAAAAATGAACATTAAATGACAGGCATGTATTTTTGTATGTATTACATTACATATAAATCTTCAGGCCTTCTCTTAAGGCCCTGAGGCTTTCTCTCTGGTTTCACATAAGTGGCTCTTCAAATGAGTCTGTGGCGTGATGTAAGTTCTTGTCTTCTTTTTGATTGGTTGTCATTGGAGTGCTGTCGCCCCGCGGGGCTTGGGCTAGAGAGGACCTCTCAGAGAGGGCAAAGGTGAAGCAGCTAACGTGAGGTGATAAGGGAAAGTGCTTAGTGTCGTTTAAACAGAGTCCTCTCATTCTACCCTGTAAGCACACCCACACACAAATCAACTGATGTGTATCTGTAAAGGGATACTAAAACTAAACCAGTAGGGTCAATCCAGCCCACGTGAACATACATGAGTACATCCACGCACACACACGCATGCACACATTCCCCCCGGTGTCCCACTGAGTCTCTAATAGAAAACAATATGATACGTTTGGTTTAATGACCTCACTATGTTACATGTCACGATTGGTTTAATGGCCGAAGTGACAGTGAGCCCTGGGGACATGTTAACCTTTCTTTTGCCAACAAAATAACATTTGGAAACAATAAGGTACATATGGAAGCTTTAATGGAATTGCTCTGCATATGTAAAGGGAATCTCCACCAAAATGTCCGCATAATTAAATAAATTTAATCATTTGGAGAGGTTTGATGTGAAATGACCCACTGTAAAGAGACTTACCCAGTCTGAATGGTTTAGGGTGATGATTGAAACCAAGCATCTAAAGAATTCACAGAAGGTTATTATGCTCATCATTAAAACAATAGCTGCCCCCCAGAAGGAAGTGTGAGAATGCAGTGCTATTGGGAAGGAAGATAAAGGTTACCAGGAACAATCATGATAATAAATTTAGACTGATATGGGCGATATTATAAGCTACACATACAGAAGTAGTGTCTCTCAGTGTGCCATCAGGTAGCTATGTTTGCTAAAGCTACATGCCAGGCGCCTCGGCATTGAGTTAAAGAGGGTCCTGAATATCCCCATGCAGTTCCTGCTGATTTTGTAGTGGGATGGAGGTGGAGTAACACCAGGACTTTAGGACATGTGATGTGTGACAACAAACTGCACATCTCTGACGACAATGCCCCCACACACGGATTGGTGGGTCGTCTCCATCAAGACAAAAGCGGGACTTGTCACGGAAGATGACCCACTGCTATTCTGAGTCACTCCATGACAGTCTGGCATGACATCATTGCAGTCCTTGGCAATGTTGACATGGTGTTAGCATAACCATCTGTGCGCATGTAGTCCTGCGTCGTGCAGCCGTCTGCCAGTGGTGCTGGCATGATCAGGATAACTCACTCAGCATCTGTAATTGTGACTGTTGGGTCAGTCAGGTACAGCAATAAGACCTGTCCATGCTTACATCACATGCACAGCCGAGCATGAAACTTGAATCATTCGCATGTTCCACAATGTCAAACCTGCCCACCAAGTTTCATTCCTGTTGGTTGATTCCTTCTGGGTGCAACTATTTGGGCATCTACTCTTTTGATGATGCGTGTACAGGGATAGGTTACTAATGCATTGCCATAAAACATTTTATTATAGATTGAAGATTAGCTTTAAATGTATTGTTGACGATATGTTCATAGCAGAGATGTTGTGTAGGTGCATTATGGGTATTAAATGAAGTGTGTATAATTGCAGATCATTGCCATTATAAGCTTCTCTATAATGCGTGTCTGCACATTAAACATTATGAATGACTTGAGATGTTTACATCTTAATAATTTAATAATGCAGAAAATATGTAATATGTGGGATTCCCCTTTAAGGTCACAAGTGTACAGTGGGCTCCACTGACATTATAGGCTGAACCATACTTCATAGTTAGCTGTAATGGATTTTGTAACAGTGAAAACTACAGCTTCTACACTACACTAAATTTTATAGCATGGCCCATGATCCTGCAGTTGTCATCTCAAAACAAGGGTAGCTTTTGAAAGCGAATAAAATCCCCCCATGATCGCTGTCAGTTAACAGGTGCAGCGCCAAAGCCTAACCCCCCCCCCACCCCAGATCATGAAGCTCTGACAGTGGCCACCATTGTGTTCTCACTGTCTGCAGGATTGGCTGACTGCAGCCTGTCAGTCAAAGTGGTCTGAGTGAAGTGGGTGGGGCCTGTCAACCAAAGAAGCCCGTCAGTGGCTGAGCAGCAAGGCGACACCCTGTTCACCAGTCCCTCTCGCGTAAAACTCATTATCACGCTCAAATTATTTCCACCCACAAGCCGCTTAATTAACACGCACGTCCAAGCTCACGTCAGTTCGCACAAATTGATTACAACATCAGACCCCTCTGTCTTTTCCAAGCTCAGAGCAAAGATAGCAAACCTGGGCTGCCTTTAGACTGGTTCACTTGCCTTATACCCTGTAGTGCACTTGTTTACCTCTTTGCTGTGCCCTGCATACTGTAATTCACTCAGTCTCTCTCTCTCTCTCTCTCTCTCTCTCTCTCTCTCTCTCTCTCTCTCTCTCTCTCTCTCTCTCTCTTTCTCTCTCTCTTTCTCTCTCTCTCTCTCTCTCTCGCATGATAAGATGTCGAGGAAATTTTGTTCACAGACCTGCAAAGTCACGTTGCCATTCTGTAGTGGCGTCATGCCCCTATGGATCTCTGGGTCTAAGCAGTTTTCCTCTATTGGAATAATGAATGAATTTTCAAAAACGGCAGCAATCGAATTACGCAGAACACAAAGGTGGTGGTAAATCATGTGGTAAACACAACAAGCAGTGATCTCCCACGTGCACTTCATACGTTTCAGTAAAATACATATTTTGACTCAAACTTTAGGAGTGAAATGTATGGTAAAACTGTTTTTGGTAGGCCAAAAAAAAGTAAATAAGCAGAATATATTCTGTATCTAATAAAGGTTTATGCATATATCGCCAATCCTGTGTCTCTTAAGCATGTATATTTATTTTTATTATTTATTTATTTATTTATTTATTTTCTCAATTTCAATTAGCAGTGAAAGTGATATATGCTGGCCTATATATTGATACATATGTGTACATAATGGAATACACTGTGCATATTGCGGTTCACAGAAAAACATATTTCCATTTAGGCATCATTTGAATACAGCAGCTGCTGTTTACACTGTGTGAAAATGTCATGATGAATGGACCAACAGACGTGTCCCAAAATCTCGTGGAAAAGGTGTTTGCCCTCACCTGTAAAGTTGGCATTTTAGAGATACTTGCTTTTCACATTAGACAAAAGTACAAAAAATATATCAATATGAAAGTAACTACTGTATTACCAGATGATGTACAGGTCTATCGGTTATTAATTATTTTAAAAAAAAGAATTAATGATTATTTATAAATAAATAAATAAATAAATAAATACCTTTGTGACGCCTTAGGCCCAGATAACAGTTTTACATTTACACTATGCCATACACTGTCAATTTGTGGTCTATTTCATATGACGGCTACAGCTTGCAATGCATCGTAGGCTTTTTGTCAAATCAGGTTTGCTCTGGATTGCATGAAAACAACAACACAGGGATGTTACTAAAACGTGTCTCCAGCTCTGAACACAACCTTTGCAGACCAGCGATGGCGGAGGACGTGTTTAAGGCGTCCTGTAACGTGCTGACTATACCAGGCTGCGACTCCATTTTGTTCCTATCCTGCTAATGAATTATGGGTAAGCGAGCTAATGAACGGTGGTCTCCTGAACAATGGGAGCGCTGTAATCTCCCATCTCGCTCACAGCAGCCGGGTAATTCTGGGTAATTTCAGGCTTGGCCTCAATCAGTGGCATTAGCCGTCATCTCAGTCCTGAAGGGGTTAATTAAGGGCTGAGAGAAAAGCCTAAATTAATTGGCTCTCGTCCGGATGAAGGGAGGAGGGGAGAGGAACGAAGAAGAAGAAGGAGAAGAAGAAGGAGGAGGAGAAAAAAAGGAAAGGATCTTGGCGTTTTCATACATTAAGAGCCGCTGACAGCAGTTAATTGCCACGGACATAAATAGAATAATGATAGGAAAAAAATGGCGAGCTCTGAAGGGGAAAAAACAGACTAGATATAGAAACAACACAAAGGAGAGTCAGAGCTTCTGAAGAGGGGTTCAAGTTCAGGGAAATAAAGGCCACAGTGCATGGACGGGGGGTGAGGGACAGGCGGAAAGATGGAGAGGCAGAGGGACGGCTAGAGGAGGGCAGGGATGGTCTGTTTGTGTGGGGAAGAGAAGGAAGGGGGCTGTTAGGATGGTAGCTCTCTCTCTCTCTCCGTCGTGGGATACATATTCTCTTTTTTTGTGCGTGAAGGTGCGGCGACGGGCGTCACGCATGAGCAGGCATGAAGCGAAGAGATAGAGAGAGAGGAGAGAAGGAGAGAGAGCGCTGAAGGAGTGCTCTTCCTCCTGAAAGCCTCATCAGGACTTGTCATCGCTCTAATGAATATCATTTAAATTGCTTTGTATATGGGAGTGAGTTTGGATGTCGATTTAATTTGCGCATGTGTTTGAGTTCTTCTGCTCGGCTAGGCGAACAGAGAGAGAGAGAGTGAGTGAGTGAGTGAGAAAGACAGAGAGAGACAGACTAATGAAAAGCGAGCCAGGGTGACAGCCTGATGAGACTCGACCCGATCAGACAAGTTTGAAAGGAAATTCTGACAAGGCCGGAGAATAAAATGCACACTCGTGTACGCGCACACGTTCGAATGCGCACAATCTACACACATGCCGCATCTCAGGAAGTGGCTGCAAAGTGGTTTGTGTTATCAAGTGTACCGTTAGATTGTGGCTTAGGGGCTATGGCTTTGGAGGGGGCAGGGTGAGGGGGAAGGGTTGGAGGGGGGGCCAGTTGCAGGTGATGTTGACGGGGGGCGGTGCACCTGTTCTCATTTGCTGATATCCCCTGTCATGGCGGAGCGGCTAATGACGCCCGAGGAAGGGGCCCGGGGCCTGGCGGATATGTAAAATAAATAAGCCTGCCGGACGGAAGCCCGCTCAGGTTTTAAGCATTGGCCTTATCAGAATGAAATTACAATATATGCTGATACTGTACTTCAACCCGCCCGTGTTCTCCCCCTCCCCCTTCCCCAAGCCCGAGCTTTCATCCCAAACGCCCGCGCGGTCGCGGAGACGCACTCTGCGCCATGCGCTGTGAAATATTACAACCTTTCCCAAAGCAAAAAGATATAAATCCACATTGAGGAATTGCAAAAACAGCACAAAGCATTCCCAGCCCGCCGCTATCTAGTGAGCTGCTGATGATTTAGCATTGCAGGTGTATCAGGATCCAGAGCGCTGCAGACAAAGCCCAACCCCTAGCAGGGTTCTGCTGCCTTCACTCTCTCTCCATCCTTCTCTCTTTTTTTTTTTCCTTTTTTTTCTTATTCCAGCGGTAATAAATGCGTCATTTGTAATTCATTTCAATTACTCAGGCTTTTTAATTGAGTCGGATCCAATTATGCCCTGGCAATTAGTATAATCAATTACGCTTTGATTACGCAGGTTTTCATGCTTGTCACTGCAGGATTCGGCACAGATGGGGGAAGTGCACGGTGATTTCAGCGCACCGTCATCGCTATCTGCGTCCCGGCGGAGAAGACAGGCCAGGTAGATCTCACTCTGTTTTCCAGGCTCACGGCTAATGCGCCACGCAGCCAGACATGCTGATATGCTTGTCAAAGTCAGCATTCTGACTGCCACAATTCATCTCGAAAGTTCCGCGCCTCTGTACTTTAGGCGGCACTTCTGTGCCATTCCCCAGGATTTATTGTGAACACTGCAATCTGAGTTGTGAAAGGATGTGTTTCAGCACTTTTGCTAGAATGCAGTTCCATGTAAATACATATGACACTGCTCATGTTTGTTTTCAGGAGAAAGGCAGGCCTCTGCGACTCGTTTGCAACGCAAAGACGTCAGGCTAAAAGTACAAGTACGGCTTATTCCAGGGCCGGGTAGACAGAGCGGTCATCCTCTGTCAGCCCAAGTGCTGCGCTATTGGTCGCATCAAGTGCAACTCAAAGGAAAGGTCAAGCAACGTGGTCAGGAGGTCGCAAATGTGTCGCCCCTGCCAGCCGAACAGGGAAAAATCCGAGCGAAGCCAGCCGAGAGACAGCCTTCCTGACGGGCCACGGGACTAAAACAGACGTACATAATAGGATATTAAACTTTAAATACCCCATATTCATTCCAATCATCTGGGAAAGAAATGGGCAAAATTTCAGGCCCACAATTTCATTTGTATCGCGTCGGAAAGGTGGAATTTATGGGCCCTTTCGGGTATCTGCAGAGAAGAAAAAAAGTTCACCGGGTCCTCTTTCTCCAGACTCCAGTCACTCTTGTTCCTTCTCTCTCTCTCTTCCTCTCTCTTCCCCCCTTTCTTTTTCTGATTCTGTGACATACATCTTCATTTGAAAGGCCTCAGCTCATGCCAGGGTGGAACTTTTATTGGCTGGGCTCTGTTTCCCCTGGAGGGCAGTAAACTGTTGCACAGGAATAAAAAAAAAAGAAATGCCAAAATCCTTCCTAATGCTGAGAGTGATTTTATTACGAGTGTTGGACAGAAGCGGAGTTGTAGAGTTCGAGAACTTGGCAGCTGAAGAGGCTTTGTCGGAGATGATTGTGTCACAGTGTAAGTATGGCTGGGTTTTTATGGGTGCTCTGCACTGTTTACCTCATTGTAATGCATTGAGTTGTACATCAATGGTCTTTGTTTCAGGGAGGAAAACAGCACTGCCAACCCCAACATACACTGGTTAACAATGAAACTTAATTTTTTGCACATTTGCAGTCACTGTGGTGCGCTTATTATATAAAAATATCTATGCTAGGCCTGCACCAAGGACCAGCACCAAGGACCAGCACCAAGGACCAGAACATTTACACCTCAGGTTCTGTCAAATGAATACTGGAAGCTAAAGGGTTTAATGTCCCTCAGACTGCTGATGCCATGTCCTTTATCAAGATAATTAACCCCGAGGTTTCCAGGCACTCTTTAGCAGTGAATCTATGCTACCCCAGAGTGACAGGTTCGGAAAGAGCAAGCTCCATGATTACAAGGTATAGAAAAAAATATATGAATGACATTTTATGGTACACTGCCTGGTCAGTGCAGACTCTAATGTTTGGTTGAGCCACCAGAGTTGATTATGAAACTCATTGCAGTGGCATTGTTCTCGACAACCTTGTGCAATATCACATTTATTTCCGCTTATTACTGAATTAATTTTTGGCCAACATCTGGTATTGATGACAGCACATTGCAAGACTTTCAATGGGGTTCAATTCAGGACTCTGTGAAAAAAAAAAAAAAAACTCATGCTCCCTGAATTTTTGCCATTTGGCATTGACATGGTTGCCATTGTTGTCCTAGAAAATGCCCGCACCATCAGGGATGGAAAAGTACATTGATGGGATGCCTTGGTCGTTCAGATGTATTCAGGTAGTCAAATAAATTAACTTTATTAAAACCGAACTTTGCTGGGCTTCGTTCTGACCAACAAGCAAGCCCAGATCGTAACACTGCCTCCAGAGTCTTGTACAGTGGGAACTATGCATGCATTTACCTAATTCCAGAGCAATGGGTGCTTTAGAGTAAGAAGGGAATCCCATATAATGATGCTCATGGAACAGGTTAAATCTAGACTCATCAAACCACACAACATTTTCCGTAGATCCAATGATTATGCTTCGCATTAAACTGAATGGGCACTGTAACTGTTTTTTTTTTTTTTTTTCACACAGCTTTCATTTTAATTGTGCATGTAGAACATTTTATTTTCTATCTGATGTCAGATTTTTATGATTCAACTTCACCAAGTGTTTAAGTGATCTCCAATCATGCTCACTGCTTTGTCACTGTGTTTCTCCACTACACTTTCCATGCTATAGACAGTTCTTAACCTAATTCCAGTTCAGCTTTACCAAAGTAACATCTTTTCCACAGGAAACATCTTCCCTGAAACGATCCTAAATTCTTTACTGATTTTTGCCAGGAAGTGGGAATAAATCAGGTCCGTCCATGTAGTATTGCACAGTTTCCAAAATGGAAAAAATCCTGTATTCATAAAGTAATTCATAAAGTAAGAAATTCATTGATAAGGGATTATATAGCATGCATAACACCTTATAATGTTTGGCATAAGCTTGTTTATTGTCTCTTAAGTTGTTATAATGACATGCATAATCTGTAATAATGCAAAAGCATGCCTCTTCAAGTTCATATGTTGCTCTGCTTTTTAAGACTTGAATAAACAATGCTTGTCTAAGCTTGTCCAGTTGACCTAGTACAACACTTCTACCTACCATGTTCTTATGAACAGATATTATAGAGCATTATGAAACCTGATACTATAAAGCTGCATACTCTTGTTTTATTAACATAAATTGTTATGCATGTGATCATAACTGGTTGTAAATAATTATACAAGCTTATGCCTGGTATTATAAGGCATTATGTATGCCATATAACACCTTATGAATGCACTGAGTTAGCGTTATGAATACAGGGTTCATAGGAAGTGTTACTGACAGAATATCTTAAAAAAAATACGGCTATGCAGATGTACTGTTCTGTTGCATGATGGACACAGGTACCACACCATGCTGACTGAAGCACCACCATGTTAAATTACCCCCACCTTGTTTAAAATATGTAATTAAAATGTTTACAACAGCGTATCACAAGTTTCTATAAGGTATATAATTTTTTCCTGATCTCATGCTACCTAATAGCTTTTATCTAAGGATATTCTTAGTCCCTGATGTAAACACATGCATCACATTCTAAAAATGTACTCAAATATTAAGAAACCAGCTCACATCCATGCCCACTCTGCCATCTGCTATCAGCACCCTCCAACCTATTACTGTTTGCACTGCTAAAACCGGATCAATCAAGCACTCCTCCACTTATGAAGCTTCCCTGAAAGCACTTTATGACTCCAACCTTACACCATGACAGAATAAAAAAAAGCTGTAGGAATCAGCGTGGCTGAAATTGAATCTCATTTGGAGGAACTCCGGGGCAGCTGATGACTTGATGAGATGAGCAGTTGTCATGGTGAGGGGACCGGGGGTCCGGGGACGAGAGAAGGGAGAGATCTCTCCTCTTAACTAACCTGCATCTTGACAAGGCAATCAAGTGGCACGGGAGAGTAATTAAATGATAAGTTCATATTTGAGGGACAATCGCGTGGCGCGGGCTCTCTTGTCATGGCTCCTGGGCGGCGTGATGAATACCCTTATTAGCGGCTACGCTGCTCCCTGTCACACAGGGGCCCGGGCCTGACAGCAGGGCCTGCTGCTGAGCTGCCCAGCGCCCCCACTGTGATGGCCGCTGATAGCCCCCTGTAAGGACACCTGGAGGTACATAATGTAGGACACTGACGCAGGCTGAGGGTTGAGACGTGGACGTGAAAGTCAACGAGGGGATGGAGATAAGCCACGTGCTACTGGAGTGAGACAAGGCTTCAAGAGTGTCCAGACGCAGCAGGTATTTGAACCACAAAGACATGGACGAATGGACAGCACAACTAGCATGCAGTACTGAAAGGCTGTTCTACTGGCAGTGCTAGGGTCTGCTACTGTAATTCATTTTTACTTTACCCACATTCTGATCAAACAGCCAAGGCATGTTGTCCTAAGGTAGCTTATTTAGTTTTGCATGAGAACCATGAGGATAATCCAGTAATTAATGAGCATTGTGTCTTTAATTACTAATGACTGATACATAAGCTCAAATTAACTTGATTTCCAACGTTTGCTTCTTTAGCTTTGTACAAGAACCACAACGCTGTAACTGACCAATCATGGAAGCTTTGAGCAATTAATTAGCACTGGGCAAACTGCATGCCTGAATCATCACACGTGCATCAAGCCACATAAATGGATTAGTTATTACCAATAAAGTTGCCTTACTGAGTTTTGAGTCTATGATATACTAGCATTTGGTTTAGCTCAGCGGATAACACCACTGCCCGCCAGGGAGCCACCACCACCACATGTGGGAGCCTGGGGTTCGAATCCCGGTCTGGGTTACTAAGCTTTGCTACACCAATAAGAGTCCTTGGGCCAGACTCCTAACACTACACTGGCCCACCTATAATATGATTAACCTTGTAAGTCGCTCTGGATAAGTGCGTCAGCTAAACGCCATAAATGTAAATGTAGCATTTCAAAATGAATGAAGTGCCCAATAGAAAATTCCTTCTATGCGTCTTCCATACACTCTCTCACACTGGTTATGACCTCAAAGCTTAGACTGAAAGCGTAGCCCATCAGATTAACCACCAACATAATTAGGAACTGAGAGAAGAATCATTCAGTCACTTAAGTTTTGGTTTCCAATGGGAATCCCACTTTCTAAGGGAAAACAAATCTCTCTAGGCCTAATGGCGGTCCTAGATATGTCGCTGACTTTGAATAGGAGTACCAGGCAAACCAGGTTTCGGCCATGTTTGAGTTAGCATGATCAGACAGTGTGTACAGTTGCCCTAGCACTAACACGCCTCTAACATCCCTTAGGGGTGCTAGTTAGCATGATCCTTGAGGTCCTCATTTTGACATTCATGGCCAAGCTGAAGGCCTAGTCATGGTTCGCCACTGCAGATAACAGTATGTTAATGATGTTTGCCTTTCCAATCCATTACCAAACTAGATTAGCAAACTTCTGCACCAAAGCTGTCCTGGCTAGGAGACTACAAGTAAGGCATGGGGAAAATTGTGCAAATTTGATTTTTGGCCAATCCGTCAGTGTAAATGCTGAAAGTAGGATTTCTTACCAAAAGCTGCTGACTGTGCCGATCGCAGACATGACTCACCGGTTATTAGTCCACCTCAATTTGTCTGCGGCAGATGAATGGAGAAATAGTGAAGAAGAGCAAGAAATGGGTGCAGGATTTACACAATGCAGCATGCTTCCTTCTCAATGCTTTACAACTCTATTCAGTTTCAAATGGCGGTTTGGTCCTTTGTTGAGGTGTGGAGCAATCATCCCCTAGCCCCGTTAGTGGAGTCGTTCTGAATATGTGTCGATCACCCCCCCTCCCCAACACTCTCCGCTTTCATCTGTGTCTCTTTAAGTCCCATTTTGGCGTAATCCCGCGTTGTGTGCCACTGTCTCGGCAGGACGCCATTGTGATCCTCTCCTCATTGTGGTGGCGTTATAAAGCGGCCTCTGTTGTCTCGCCAGCTTCCTCCCTCAAACACAGCTTGTGTGTTCAATGGATACTTCCCTCGCGCAAAAGGAAAATAAACCTGGACCCTTTGACTGGCTCCATGACAGTGTTGTGTGAATATACAAGGTGGAGTGTGGGCGTACTGAGAAGGGAGAAAGGGAGAGGATGGCCAGGAGTGTCGCGCATGTGTCGGTTGGTCTGTCTGCAAGTGAATGATCTCCTCGGCCAAAGAAAACCTTTTGGCTCCACGGGTGAGAACCTTGAGATATGAGTCACCGCGATGATTGCGTTTCAATATAACCCGTGTACTTTTTCTTCACGACCGGCGTACTTAGCACTTACAGCAAAGTCTGAGTTCAGGGAGTCTGTTCAAGGAAAATAATAAAATAATAATACACTAATATTGAGAGCCTCAAATGCCAAAGGCCCTCTGAAGTCCTGCAGCAGAACCAGGGGGCAATAAAGTACGCTCCACTTCAGGTTTCATGCTAATAAATCAGAAGGCTGGAGACCCTGCTTAAATTGCACCTTTATATAACTTCTAGGTAAAGGTCACTTCTCTTTTTTCGAGGTAATTTAAAGATCAAATTGGGGAGTGTCAGTGTTTCCATATTACACACGCCGCCCCTCGAGCTCGAACGCAGCATGAGGTGATATATTTTAATAATTTGTGCGCCGTGCACACGTTTCCTACTGGGTAATCATTCTATGGTTTCTGGGCAATATTCACATCTTTGGAAGGAACGAAGGAACTGTGGCTTCATTTTTTTTCCCCATCCCTCGCTTTGTTCTTTGTGTTAACGACAGGTCTCAAAGATTAGCTAATCATTATAATGATAGCCTTATTAAGTACAACACATGGAGGTGGAAGCGCTAGATTTCTGGGCAATTAAAGAGGCGGAACAGTAGTTAATGTATATTGGCTCGTTCTGGGCCCAGTAAAGGGTTAGACGCCTGTAAAAAGCCAGGCAGACACGTCCACACTGAGTGACACTTAAGCCAGTGATGTCATCAAAGCAAACAATACAGCGGGCTGAAATGAGGCGTATGTTCCAGGCAACATTGGCCTGTATCCATAGCAATCACCAATGGAGGACTGTAACTTTCCCAGACGTGCTTTTTTTTTAACCTGAGCAGCAAACCAGGAAAACCACAAAAGGTTATTGATATCTGGACTTCAGTGTAATGCAGAGATGGATAAATAGAAGGATACGCGAAAGTGAGATTAAAAGCGAATGTTGCTGGATGCGCAAATCATAGACATACTGACGCGACGAGGGTTTAATGAAAGACTGAAATAAGCCACAAAGAGCAACAGCCCCACTCACTTAAAGGCCCCACTTAAAGATCCTCACTTTATTGAAAAAAAGAGTTTGATGGAATGAGTAAAAATTGCTCTAAAGTATAGTTAAGCTTCAAAAAGAGCTCATTTCGCATATATTAGTGCTCTTTGAGGAGACTTCTGGTCTTAGAATAGGTTCTGAAATGCCTGAAAATGTTATTTTTAACTATTTGAGGTCTATAAGTTTCAGTGCTGAACAATTTGGTTAAAGATTTATTGCATATATCAAACTTTTAACCAACAGCAGCCCTGTAGTCTAAAACTGACCACTAATAAAGACATAGATAAAGGAGAGGGAAAAGGAGTTCAGTTGGTGGAGCTAGACAAGGAAATGTAGGGCTACTGGGTCTGTCTGAGCAAACGCTCAAAAACGATAACTTCTCAGGAGAAGGAAAAACACTTTTAATGTAAGTCAGTGGAACAAGAATCTAGTCATTTTGGTTCTTTTCATTTCAATCATGATGGAATTTAGCCATACTGTAAAGGGCAACAACTACTTTTAAAGTTCACTCATCATCAAAAGTATAGTTGCACAAATAGTTGAACCCAAAAGGACTCCTCCCGGCAGGAATTAAACTTGGTGGGTAGGTTTGACATCATGAGACACACAAATGACTCAAGTTTCGGACTCGTCCACACGTAATATAAACAAGGACAGGTTTTATCGCTGTACCTGATTGTCCCAACAGCCACGATTGCAGACATTGCTTCTAGTCATCCAGCATCATTGGTAGACAGCTGCTCAACGCAAGACTACATGCACACAGATTGTTACGACAGCTGCCCTTAACACTACGTCAATTATAGCGGGGTAGTGAGGACTGAGGAGCCCCGCTTTAGTCTTCAAGGAGATGACCAACCAATCTATACTTGGAGGCAAGATGGTCAGCACCAATATTAACAGTTTGTTGTCATGTGACCAGAAGGCCTGGTGTCATCACCTCCACCACTACTTCTGAAGGAACTGTGTGAGAATATTCTATCTGTATGGGAGGGATTATCACAGGACACCATTAGGAACCACTACAACTCCATGTGGAGACGTCTGGCATGTTCTTTTGGCAAACATGGCGGCCCGACGCCATACTGAGAGATACTATTTCTGTATGTGTAGCTCAATAAATATTACCCATATCAGTCTGAATTTATCATCATTTATGGTTCCTGGTAACCTTTATCTTCCTTCCCAACAGCACTGCAAACCAACACTTCCCTCTGGGTGCAGCTATTCTTTTGAGGATGAGTGTATGTCAAAGCGTTTTGTACTGAAAGCAGCAATATATCGTTATCATATGCATCATATGTATACCCCATCTATTCAAATAAACTATTAAACATAAGCATATACAGGGGTTGGACAATGAAACTGAGACTCCTGTCATTTTAGTGTGGGAGGTCTCATGGCTAAATTGGACCAGCCTGGTGGCCAATCTTCATTAATTGCACATTGCACCAGTAAGAGCAGAGTGTGAAGGTTCAGTTAGCAGGTAAGAGCACAGTTCTGCTCAAAATACTGCAATGCACACAACATTATGGGTGACGTACCAGAGTTGCAAAAGAAGGACAAAACTGTTGGTGCACGTCTTGCTGGCGCATCTGTGACCAAGACAGCAAGTCTTTGTGATGTATCAAGAGCCACGGTATCCAGGGTAATGTCAGCATACCACCAAGAAGGACGAACCTCCACCAGCATCACGTAGTGACCTGGCCACTACCCTGCAAGAAGAATGGCTTAAAATCCCTCTGACCACTGTGCAGGACGCAGTATATGTCATTCCCAAGACCAACTGACGCTGTATTGGCCGCAAAAGGAGGCCCTACACCATCCTAATAAATGATTGTGGTCTAAAACCAGGTGTTTCAGTTTCATTGTCCAACCCCTGTAAATGTGCTCCATATTTGAGTTTGTGTTCATATTTATATAGTGGGAACCGTGCTGTTTGTCATTTCTTGGGGTCTTTAAATATACTGAATTTCAGTTTAAAGTATCCCCAATTTTGCTGTATGTGGCTGCTATCAGAACAAAACCTTGTATATCCATATTTGTCATTTTCCAGATTTAACACAATTTTAATAAGCTTGCCACACATTTCATAATTCCCAACCAAAAGAAATGGCCCAGATTACATGGACAGAAGTCAATGGTTTTGTTGATGTACCTTAAAAGTATCAGGTATTTTCCTTCTCCTATAAAGTTACCATTTTAGAGATGTAAGGTTCTGTTCATACAGCAACAATAACTTCAAATATGAATCACACTTGCTCTTGGCAGTTAAAACTACATAAACGTCATAAGTGGACAGCAGGGGGAAAAAATAATAGAACACCATAAAAGTACTGTAGGATATGGACCCTTATAAAGTGTAGCCTACATCCTCATCAGCTGGGGGAATACTTCAAAAAGGCCTTCTACTCCAAGCTCCCCCCACTCCTCTTCCGCTTCCTACTCCATCTCTCTCTCTTTCTCATTCCCTCCGTCTCCCCCTGCTCTCTTATCCCCTCAGAGAGAGCGAGAACCGTCAGATGCAGTTTGTCCTGACGGCTGACGGATCGGCCGAAGACACTCGTCTCTGGGCACTCCTCTATATATCGTTAATTTAATGCATGATGACGTGGCCAATTACGGCGCGGCTGCACGCTCAAATAGCATGTCAAAACCTGTGTATCAATCTATTAAATCCTGTCTCCTCGTGGCATTAGCAGGCACCTTAAAGGCAGCGCTGGCGCTCACCAGGGAGAGAAAGTGCTGAGCTCATGGGGATCAGCCCTCAGATCTCGCACAGGCCTTTTAGAGAATGGAAAAAAGGGAAAAAAACAGCCCTTAACGAGACTTGTGTGCAGGTGAGCTATTTCCATAGAGCCCATGCACTTCTGCATGAGGATAATGAAGTAAAAGCAAAGAATGGGAAGCTGTTGCCAGACTCTAATGCACACCGAGTTACTACATATGTCTACTCTGCAACTACACTCATTGTACCTTTTTGTCAGAAACACCTACCACATAAGTGCATTTTGTACGTGTTCAGTTACTCGTACTCGTACTTTGGTCAATCTGGTCCTACTAAGGGTTGCACCAATTAGTCAACTAGTCTGTTTTTTGACTTTTGGGATCCATCTCTCTGGTTTCCTGGTATTCTCTGGTTTCTCTGGGTTGTGTTCTTCACCAGCGATGTGCAGTGCCTCAAAGATCAGATATTGAACATCATTTATCTTTGGTTTAACAAAGACTACAATATAAAGTCTAGTGTCATTATAGATAGAACATAATACCCTGCAATCCTGTCAGTTACTCTTATTCTTACCTTAGTTACAGTCACTGAATATTTCTGGTTCTCAGAACCTCCTCCTATGGGAGAACATCTCAGCAAGGCAGCATCGGGTGCACCTAGGTTGGATACAAATTTGCAAGATCTCCCAGGTCCAAACCTTTTTCTTCCCAGGGGGACAGCAATGCAATCCAAGGCTTGCTGGAAAAGGGGTACATCCTGCCATGTTAACCTGTAGAGTACAGCGGTTTAAAGATTCGTGGTTGCAAAGCATATGGCTTTATTCATGACGTCATTAGTGATTAGACAATATTGATTTGACTTTCATCACACAACCATTGACTTCAGAAGAAACTGAAGTCGTTCAACCCCTACACCCTACCTCATTGGAAATGTTGGAACCACCAATTACCAGATATTATTTCAGTGGTGTTCTCAATGATGCACACGGCAATGAAACCAAAGCTTCATGAGTCTCAGGTGCAGCAGGCCTGGTGTCACCCCACCTCCACCACTACTGCAAAATCTAGAGGTATAGAAATGACAGACTCTGAGAATATTCAAGCTGCATGGGATGGATTATCGCAGGACACCATAATGAACCTCTACAACACTACAACAACAATGCTGAGACATGTGCATGTTGCATTAGCAAAGATGATGGGCCAACACTGTTCTGAGAGACAGTAGCTTAATACATTTGCCTTTATCAGTCCAAATGTATCATCACTTATTGTTCCTGGTAACCTTCTGCTCTGAATAGACACTTCCCTGTGGGTGCAACTATTTTTTTGACTGTGAGTGTGTATGTATTTGATGTGACCATAGCTCTGTGCCAGAAGTTCACAAAAAGATTGCCTATAGCCTGTAAGTTTACCAGTGAGGTACCATAAAGTGGCCAGTGCTGATTGTGCACTGTGTAATATACAAGTGATTGATTTCCATGGTATCTTATGTTCCTCCATATTTTACTTTGATATCTCATTTGCATTACACCTTTTTGGTTCAAAGCTGAAATGTGACCGAAGGTGCACCGCACTCCATAGGAAACTGATTTGTCTGCTATATTTGTAATGCCCTTGTTTTGTCTGCTGGCCACACCTGAGCTAAGGGCACAGACTTCATCACTCAGAGTCGGACAAGGAGGCAGAATAATGCACCCGGTCACCATCAAAAGTTTGGTTATCAAAGCAACCTTTGTTTCTTTTAGAATTTTAGGTTTCTCTCTGCAACTCAAGTCTCTACATGAATAGATAGCCATACCTGCAAGTCTATTTCCATAACACTGTCACACCTACTGTCTCTCTTCTCACCCCCAATCAGATGACCTGCTTTCAGTCTTAGTCACTCCATGACAGTCTGGCACAACACCATTGCAGTCTTTGATGGTAGTATCTGTGCATGTAGTCCTGCATTGTGCAGCCATCTGTCAATAGTGCTGACACAGGATGACCCATAGTGTCTTCAGTTGCTTATGTCACGTGCACGGCTAAGCGTGAAACTTACATCATTTGCATCTCTCGCAATGTCAAACCAAGTTTCATACCTGTCAGCTGATTCCTTCTGAGTGCAACTATTTGTGTAACTATTCTTTTGATGATGAGTGCCATTCCTGTCAAGATAACAGTGCCATAAATACCATGACAATAATTCTCAAATTAAATATCAAGACATTGCAAAGAAAACATGTGTGTTAAAACTATCTGAAAGTCAGGCTCCTCTGTCTCTGATAAGTAAAGTGTTACATAACAACCTTCCTCTGTCCCTTTTTTTTGATGTCCACTGTTTCACTGTATCATAATGCTGCACCTGTCCTTGGCGTAAGGGCAAGGGCTTAGGGGCACTGGCACCACCGTGCCCCCCCTGGGGCGCCTGGCATCTCGCCTGCCATCATGCCTCACACAGACACTCACACAACCTCACTCTGAGAGTGCTGACACACCCTCACTCTGAGAGCAATGCCCCTGTGTCACTTTGACGAAAGTTTTTAATAAGTCCAGACTGGCCTGATGAGATGCTGTTGACTGAGACTGATCCCACAGGCGCAGCCATAGACAGGAGGCTCCACCGCCAGGCCAGCTCATCTAACTATCAGCGTGGACGGCACTCTTCTAAATTAGGTGATGGCCATTTCAACCATTGCTGTTTATTTTTAAGTCGTAATTGCTTTATGCGTCACGCATATACAAACCGGATTCCAAAAAAGTTGGGACACTAAACAAATTGTGAATAAAAACTGAATGCAATGATGTGGAGGTGCCAACATCTAATATTTTATTCAGAATAGAACACAAATCACAGATCAAAAGTTTAAACTGAGAGAATGTATCATTTTAAGGGAAAAATATGTTTTTTCAAAGTTTCATGGCGTCAACAAATCCCAAAAAAGTTGGGACAAGTAGCAATAAGTGGATGGAAAAAGGAAATTGAGCATATAACGAACAGCTGGAAGACCAATTAACACTAATTAGGTCAATTGACAACATGATTGGGTATAAAAAGAGCTTCTCAGAGTGTCAGTGTCTCTCTGAAGCCAAGATGGTAAGAGGATCACCAATTCCACAATTGTTGCGCAGAAAGATAGTGCAGCAATACCAGAATGGTGTTACCCAGCGTAAAATAGCAAAGACTTTTAGGTTATCATCATCAGCCGTACATAACATCATCAAAAGATTCAGAGATACTGGAACAATCGCTGTGCGTAAGGGTCAAGGCCGTAAAACTCTACTGGATGCTCGTGATCTCCGGGCCCTTAAACGTCACTGCACCTCAAACAGGAATGCCACTGTCAAGGAAATAACAGAATGGGCTCAGGAATACTTCCAGAAAGCATTGTCAGTGAACACAATCCACCATGCCATCCAGCTGAAACTCTACAGTGCAAAAAGGAAGCCATTTCTAAGCAAGCTCCACAAGCTCAGACGTTTGCACTGGGCCAGGGGTCTTTTAAAATGGAGTGTGGCCAAATGGAAGACTGTCCTGTGGTCAGATGAGTCACGATTTGAAGTTCTTTATGGAACACTGGGACGCCATGTCATCCGGACCAGAGAGGACAAGGATAACCCAAGTTGTTATCAACGCTCCGTTCAGAAGCCTGCATCACTGATGGTATGGGGTTGCATGAGTGCTTGTGGCATGGGCAGCTTGCATGTCTGGAAAGGCACCATTAATGCAGAGAACTATGTTCAGGTTCTAGAACAACATATGCTCCCATCTAGACGTCATCTCTTTCAGGGAAGACCCTGCATTTTTCAACAAGCTAATGCCAGACCACATTCTGCAGCAATCACAACAACATGGCTACGTAGGAGAAGGATCCGGGTACTGAAATGGCCAGCCTGCAGTCCAGATCTTTCACCTATAGAGAACATTTGGCGCATAATAAAGAGGAAGGTGCAACAAAGAAGGCCCAAGACGACTGAACAGTTAGAAGCCTGTATTAGACATGAATGGGAGAGCATTCCTATTTCTAAACTTGAGAAACTGGTCTCCTCCGTCCCCAGACATCTGTTGAGTGTTGTAAGAAGAAGGGGGGATGCCACACAGTGGTAAAAATGGCCTTGTCCCAACTTTTTTGGGTTATGTTGATGCCATGAAATTTTAAAACAACATATTTTTCCCTTAAAATGATTTTTATTCACAATTTGTTTAGTGTCCCAACTTTTTTGGAATCCGGTTTGTGTATATATATATATATATATGATGGAAAAAGTCATATATCTCTTAAAAGCTTAAACTGGAAGTCAAGTAATTATAGACCCTTGTTGAGTCTGTGTGCAGTCTGTGTGGAGTTTGAATATTCCCCCCGTGTCTGTCTGGTTTCCTCTGGGTGCTACAGTTTCCTCCTACTACAACTATGTTGTCAGGTGAACTGGAGATTCCACATTACCCCTAGGTCTGGGTGTGTGTGTGAACGTGTATGCCTGGATGTCTGCCCTGCAAGGAACCTGTCCGGGGTGTTTCCTGCCTTCCGCCCTTTGAACACTGGGATAAACTCCAGCACCCGCCCATTCTATACTCCCCAACCCAGTGAGTTTGGACCATGCCTTGTAGTAGTGTGACGGAAGACTAATTGAGGAAAGGGGATAGATCTCTGAGATCTTTGGTTGGAGTACTGGGCAGCTTCTGCCTGCAACTATGGAAACCAACCAGTCTTGTTAGCTGTGGCAGGACTGTCATAGGGCTGAGGAATAGAGAGATGGTAGGGACTGTGAGAACTTCATCATAGGAACAAGGTGAAGAAGCAAATGTATGAGGGCGTAGCATTGGAAGGAGGAGCCAGTTTATTCCATAACTCCACTGAGTGCATCGCAAAGCTTTGGCCTGGACCTTGACCAGCTAACCAGCTCCACAGCAAAGTTACACTCAGCTAGTGGAGCTTCTAGACTGGAGAACACGTATCTCTGGCTGATCTAATGCTGTGTCCAAAATTACACACTGTACCCACCACACTAATAAGATCAAGACAGAACACTCAAATACAGGCTCGGAATATGTTTCTATACAATGTCGGGGACGTGCGATTGTGTGACGCTATCAGAACGTTATGAATCCACTGGTATGTGCCTGACTAGGCTTCTGCTTGTTTTTCATATGTTTATGTTTCTGTGGCTGTTTGGATGCATGCTCATATGACTGCGTGGGTGGGTGCACTGAGTGTATACTGTAAATATGCATATTTGCCTCATGCCAATTAGAGCAGCGAGAATGTGTGTATCGGCATGCTTGTGTGTACGCGAATCACTGTGACAAGTTCAATCACTGCGAGATGTTCTGATTCATTCCGCACAGTGTCTGTACATGGCAGCCTTCTGAAAGAGTGCCAAGTCTGAACACGTGTTATAAGCATCTCGCTCTGTAATTTTCATGTAGAACTGTGCACTTACTGGTGTAAACAGGGTGTGTGTATTTTTGTGTATGCAAATGAATTCATGAAGGGTTAAGTACATGCTCGCTTGCATGTGCATGCTAACACGCAGTAACCCCCCAACCCCCCCAAACACACACACTTCCTCTTCTTGGCGCTCTCTTTCTCTCTCTCTCTCTCTCTTGCTCTCCCTCTCATGGGACTTCTTGTCTGACAGAGCGGCTGTAAAGTTTGTCTGCCTTAGCTCACTCTTTGATGCTGTCACATTCGATCGGCTCAAAAAGTTCAGGCCCATCAACCACTTGCAAATTAGAAACCCTTGTACATGGTGCTACATTTGTGCTGCCAGCGGCATCTTGTTCCCTACCCACCACAAAGCAGCCAGCCCCATCCTGCTCCGACTTCCTAAACTGCAATCAGCTCCTGGTTTGAAGTCATGCTCACATATGGAGACAAAGATGGTTTGCAGAGGCACTTAACATGGAACGAATATCAATGTGCATATAAGTAGTGCACTGCGGCTAGTGTCATTTTAGGGAGCCTCTGGAAACGTGGCTTTTGGCGACATATGTTCCTGTTTATGGGGGTTGTGAAGGCAGCACGTACAACTTATTCAACCCAGTCATCACTTACGACTGTAAGTGCTGTGATGTCTGCTGGATTACACCATTTAAGTCATAAAACATTAAGTAGATTGTCATCTTAACCCTGAAATACATATCTGGGCCTGCTAGCAGCCTGTGACCTCATTTCCCCCCTTGCTACTACGTCCTCCTTTCCACATGTTATGTCTATGATAAAATATGACTTTACAGCAACTTTTATCATGTCATGGTCAATGAGATGTTTTGACAGTTTAAAACTATTGTGGGAATTGTTATTGTAAATAAGATGAGTGAAAATTAACATGTATTTATATATATAAATATATATACAAACCGGATTTGGGACACTAAACAAATTGTGAATAAAAACTGAATGCAATGATGTGGAGGTGCCAACATCTAATATTTTATTCAGAATAGAACACAAATCACAGATCAAAAGTTTAAACTGAGAGAATGTATCATTTTAAGGGAAAAATATGTTTTTTCAAAATTTCATGGCGTCAACAAATCCCAAAAAAGTTGGGACAAGTAGCAATAAGTGGATGGAAAAAGGAAATTGAGCATATAACAAATGGCTGGAAGACCAATTAACACTAATTAGGTCAATTGACAACATGATTGGGTATAAAAAGAGCTTCTCAGAGTGTCAGTGTCTCTCTGAAGCCAAGATGGTAAGAGGATCACCAATTCCACCATTGTTGTGCAGAAAGATGCAAAGTGCAGCAGTACCAGAATGGTGTTACCCAGCGTAAAATAGCAAAGACTTTTAAGTTATCATCATCAACCGTGCATGACATCATCAAAAGATTCAGAGAATCTGGAACAATCGCTGTGAGTAAGGGTCGAGGCCGTAAAACTCTACTGGATGCTCGTGATCTCCGGGCCCTTAAACGTCACTGCACCTCAAACAGGAATGCCACTGTCAAGGAAATAACAGAATGGGCTCAGGAATACTTCCAGAAAGCATTGTCAGTGAACACAATCCACCGTGCCATCCGTGCAATCCAGACGCTACTTTTGCCGAGTCAAAACCATTGCGGTCATTGGCCACATTGACGTGGTGTTAACAGCAGTCATCCTAACGGTCTGTGTGCATGTTATCCTGCGCCATGCAGCCATCTTCCAATGGTGCTGACAATAACAGGGTGATTCATGGAGAGCATCACTTTTGGTCAGGTACAGGAATAAGGCCTGTCCTTGCTTACGTCACATGTGCAGCTGAGTGTGAAACTTTGTTTGCATGTCTCCCGATATCAGACCTACCCACCAACTTTCATTCCTGTTGGTTGGGTTCTTCTGAGTGCATCTATTTGTGCAAGCATTATAAGCCAAGAACCATTAGGAACCATTATGTTTAGAACTGTGGCACTCTACCTTCAATCCAAGAACCACTTAGAACTTTTATTTGAGAAGTGCATGTTGCCAAGACATCAGTTTATCCAGTGAAACAGGCTGCTCCATCAGTTATCATGATCTTTGCTATCTACTCTGGCAGAGCTCTCTTTTCCAGAAAGGTTGAATCATCCATCCTCAATGTTCACCATCCATGTGACTGGTTAGCGTGTAGCGCTCGCAGCCATGGCTCCATTTCCCCAGTCTCCCAGCATTAGCATATGCTTGTGACAGCTTTGGACTTCGGTGGGTGGATCTTTGCACCTCTCATGTTGGGCTCGGGCTGCACTGTGGCGGTTACGTAAAAGGCGGAGCTGGAGCTTTGAGATGGAGAGGCTCTGATGGGCCCATGGCTCGACGGGCTCTGATCGCCCGAGTGACAGAACTAATCTCCAGCCCCGGTGCCGTGCTCCGGACTGCTCTCTGATCAGCTCCCATTAGAGCTAAACACTTTGAATGATTTGGAATAAAATCAAAATCAATTTGTGCAGCCCTCTATTCGCTGCCGTCCCCCTGGGCAACGGGCCTTGTCACATCCTGTCGCAGGAAAATTGACGTTTTGACACACGCATGCAGGAAAAAAAGAGTGAGCGTGTGAGTGAGGGAGAGAGAGAAACGAGTGAAGATGAAAAAAAGGCAAAGCCCGATGAAGAGGAGGGGAGGTAGTTTGCTACCGTCTCAGCATGTCACAGCTGAGGAGGGACAATCATGAGCTGTCAATCAATTCATTTGCAGAGCTTAGAGCCGCTAGGTTTGCTAGTAGGGTTCCTCTGTACTCACAGGGCCGCTTTTCTATCTGCCGCCCCCCCCCCTCCGTTTTTTCTTTCCTTTCTTGCATGGCTGCAGCTAATACGTGCTTTAGCCGCGCTCATGCCGATCGAGAGACGGAGACAGATGGAGGATGCTAGCCGTATGGAGGTGCGTGTCTGTGATGTGAAATTTGATTGACAGCGGATGTCATAGGGTTGGACAAGGTGAAAAATGACTGACAGGTGAGCTGAGACAGAAGCGGTCCCTCTCTCTCCTCTCTTTTCCGCGCTATATGATGTCTGTTTGAGACATGCAGATGTCTACGCGAGGCAGAGAGATGGAGAGAGATGTGGGTATGTGCGTGTGCGGGTGTGTGTACATTTGAGTCGGGTCACAGCGAGGTGAGTGGCCTTATCAGGCACACACAGAAGATGTCGTCCATTTGCTATGACACGGGCTGTGGTATCTGGGCTCCGCTTGCAGGGGAGATGTACTGTTTGTCGTTTTGACAGTTTTGGGTGGGTGCAGTGCATTGCGCGGCGCAGACAGTGTGAACTTTCGCTGAAGAACCGTCAGTCTTTGAGGGCCTTATGGGGATTTCCATCTTAAACAAAACAGAGAGAGCGTAAAAAGACACAGACCCAAGGATACAACACACAGTGCTCTAATCAGTCTCACCACTACCCAACTGGAAAAACTTAAGGCGGGCGCATGGGCCGCATCTTCATGTTGGCCGTGTTTGTTTCCGGTGTGCTTATATGCAGAATAACCACATCAAATACTGTTCAAAAATCACAGAGCACATAAGCCTGAAGTAAATGGATCAATGTTTTCAGTATTTGGTTTTGCCAAAGAATAAAAAAGGAGTAGGGATGTTGTTCCATACCTTTAAAAGTTCAGTCGTTTGCACATTCTGCTACTCACCATTCAAACCTTCCCCAACATGTTCAATGTTGCTGAGGTCTGGACTCAAGGACTGAGGCCTGAGGTGGGCAACCCTCTGTTTCTTCATAGAATGGAAAGCTACACTCATCATCAAAAGAATAGTTGCACCCAGAAGGAAGTGTCGGATTGCAATGCAATTGGGAAGGAAAATAAAGATACCAGGATCAATAAATGATGGTAAATTTAAATTTCGGGCCACATTGATTGAGCTACACCTACAGAAACAATGTAGTGTCTTTCATTATGGTTTTGGGCCACCATGTGTGCTAACGCAACATGCCATTGGTCTTGACATGGAGTTGTAGAAGTTCTTAATGGTGCCCTGCAATAATCCATCCCATGTAGCTTGAATGTTCTCACACAGTTCCTGCTGATGTTGCGGTAGTGGTGGAGGTAGAGTAACACCAGGCCTTCTGGACTCATCTCTGTGCCTCCACACACGGATTCCTTGGTCACCTCCACCAAGACAAAATCAGAACTCATCACTGAAGGTGACCTGCTGCCGTTCAGTGATGCGTGGAGGGCATTAGTGATTACTGAATGTCCGCAATCGTACATGTATAAGGCCCGACCTTGCTTACATCACATGCATGGCCGAGCATGAAACCTAAATCATTCACATGTCTCACAATGTCAAACCTAAACCCCAGATTCATTCCTGTAATTTTTCATCCTTCTGGATGTAACTATTTCTGACCATGTGTGTATATTTACATTGTTGCAGTTGAATAAGAAAAGTTCAGTGCCTAGAATTAGGCCAAATCCAAAACCTGCCTCATTATTTACATTCTTAAATTGTACATGCCACAATGCAGTGAAATAGCAGTGAAAATGACAGACTGTGCAGAAATATACCATTCCAGACTCTGAAGGAGATGCTGGCACTTTTCATATCCTGTTTTCTAAGGTACTGCCAATGGGCATGGTTGATGTTCATTTTTAAGCATGGCTGAAAAGGCCTTCAGCTTCTTAAGTGAATGTTCCATTCCACCTTATGCCACAGATTGTACAGGCATCTGAGTGTGACTGTCGCATGATTTAAGGTGGAATGGTAAATTTGCACATCAAGCTGGCAAATTCAGCTTCTACGTCTTTAACAAGATCCTGGACTAATTAAAGTTTCTTGGTCTGCACTCCGGACAGTTTGTCAAAACTGGACAATACGGAGCAGCTTCACACATAGGAGAGGGTCATTCCAGCTTTATTAGCATTACCATCACAAACCGTAAGTAGCAGCCATGCTGTGTGGTTGTATTAGTGTGTGTCTGGTGAAGCAGAACATCTTAAACTGAAAGTTTCATGGTGAGGAACAACTTCAATTTGCTTTGTGTTGATGTCGAGATTGAAAGCAAGTCAGTAGTATCAGTAATGTTAGCTCCTAGCAACTCAAGTAACCAGATTATCTAACCTAATACTGTGACATCTTGGCTTATTTTCATGGAGGTTCATTTTATTTTTTCTTATATTATCATCTTGCTACTGTGTGATCTTCACAGTGTCTTCCCTTAAACCAGCCAATCAGAACAGAGCTCATCAAATTATTCATGAGCTCAGCAAAAAGGCAAAACTGCTGTTTTTATTCTAGGGCCAAATCAGAGGGTGTAAATGGACATGTAAAACAGGATCAGGGCATTTCTCACCCCAACCAAAGACACATACCTTCTACATAGATATCAGAGAAGAATTTAAAGTATGAATATATGTAATTTTAAACCCCTATAAGGTAAAAGTCCAGAACCAGCCGCCTACGAGATTTCTTCCACCAAGTCATCAGGCTACTGAACAGCCAGTAGTGCTGATGCACCGGTATATGGACCTGGTTCAGTACACCTCACCAAAACCATCTAAACAATGATCTCCATGGACAATCATCACTCTGCACTTTACATTAGCATATTTATACTACACATATAGACTGACCTACTGTTATCTTCCATCCACACTGTATATCTGTAGTGTATGTATATACATATATAATATTATATGCCCTGTATCTACCCTGCATCTCTCATCTACCTCAGCCTTACCATAGTGCTATATGGTAACGTGTACATCTGCATACATCATAGTTTTTATGCATAACTTTTATTCATAACTGTAAATTAGTGTAACAGAGATTTTAGTGCTTAGTGCTGTATATATTTATTGTCTATTTATATGTATTGAAGTACTGTAAGTTTTTCACTCACCTTCACTCCTGTGAAAATGTGATGTGACAATAAAGTGATTTGATTTGATTTGATGTTTATCTGGTAGTGGCAGTTTTGGTGGTCTACCAGCGCTTGCACTGTTATTAAAAGTCCAATTTTTAATTCCAGTTGGAAGGGACTTATAAACCGTTTTGACTGGAAATTACAATTAAGGTGGTTTCTGACACAGCGATCCATACTGTGGCGAAATTAACTAGAGCTGACACAGCCATGCGGATGCGCAGTTAGCTGCCATCTCTTTTGTTTGCGAGGACGCATACGTGTGAATAATAACGGCGATGCCACTGTTTGCACGCCAACACACTGGCTTAGAAAATAAGTGCGGCGTCTTGGAATCACCTCAGCGTAATTCAATTATTTTGGTTGGTTTTACTTAATGACACATAATTAGCTGGCGTTGTAATGATAATTAATTATGCCTTAATTAAAGGTCTATCAATGGACATTAATTTAAAGTGTTACCTAATTAATCTTTTTCTTTGTAGCTCGCACTCATCTTGATATGCACCTGGATATTCGCTTTGCCTTAAACAGATTGCCTGGGGTGTGGACGGCTGCAGCGTAAACATCTGGACCCGCGCTCCTTTTGTGGACGCAGCTGACAAGCCAAAAGTGCGGTCCGACGCCTTAACGTGAGATGATGCTTCCGCTGGCCAAATGGCCCAGTGTGTGTTCGTGGATGGAAGGATTGTGACACCGCTGTTAAACGGGTGAATCAGAGATGTCAGGCCGCTGACAGGAGTGACATTGAAGGCCAGAGATGCTGGCTGAGGGGTCTGCGGGCTGCTGCTGACCCTGCGGAGACACAAGGTCTCTACTACAATTAGTCACAGAAGAGCTCTCCACTCTAATAGCCATTGAGAAGCAAGCATGTCGTTTTGATCTGAATTGTCAGAGGCTGATAAACATCTTTAGCGACTGTACAGGACCACAATGTGGCCTGCAGTGGGGCATGGCTCTGGACATGGGCAACAAGGTGTGCTTAATTACACGTCCTCACGTGCTAGAGGATATTTCCTTTATCGTATTGCAATGTATTGAGCAGGCATGGCAAAACTTCCTGTCATGGGACTTAAGTGTGAAGGCTACGCCGTAGTATAGGGTGTCAAAAAGACAAAACAATACACATTGACACAAAATGTATTATACAGATAGATAGATAGATAGATAGATAGATAGATAGATAGATAGATAGATAGATAGATAGATAGATAGATAGATAGATAGATAGATAGATAGAATCAAAGGAATAGGTGCGCAAATAGTTGCACCTAGAACTAATCAACCAACAGGCATAAAACTTGGATATATAGATAGATAGATAGATAGATAGATAGATAGATAGATAGATAGATAGATAGATAGATAGAGTTAGTATCATCAAAAGAATAGGTGCACAAATAGCTGCACTTATAACTAATCAACCAACAGGAATGAAACTTGGTTGATAGGTTTGACATTGTGAGACATACGAATGAGTCGTGACGTAAGCAAGGACAGACCTTATGACTGTACCTGACAGACCCAACAGCCATGCGTGTGGACATGCAGCAAGCAGAGATGCCCTCCATGGCAGACAGACACATTGGCACGACACAGAACTACATCTGCATGACCACTGCATTGGCTGCTCTTAACACCACGTCAACATCACCAAAGACTGTCAGAGTGATTCAGAAACGCAGCTTGTCATCCTAAGTGACAAGTTCCGTATATGTCTTGGTGAAGACGTCCAATGATGTCTTGTGCGGAGGCACTGTGGTCAGCACCAAGATAAACGGTTTGTTGTCACACGTCACTTATCCAGAGGGCCTGGTGTCAATCAGACTCGACCCGTACCTCCCAATCTGCAGGAACTGCATGAGAATATTGAAGCTGCACAAAATGGATTATCGCAGGACATAATAACAAACCTCTGAGATTTATAGCCTGACAACACAGGACACTACTACAGTATGTGTAGCTCAATAAACATTGCTTCCAATAAATATTCTGGACGATGTGTAATATCGCTTCATTTTTTAAAAGCTAAATGTTCAAGCGCTATTTTAAGAGTTAGATAAAAAGCAATGAGTTACATATAGTGTGAAGATACAGGGGTTGGACAATGAAACTGAAACACCTGTCATTTTAATGTGGGAGGTTTCATGGCTAAATTGGACCAGCCTGGTGGCCAATCTTCATTAATTGCACATTGCACCAGTAAGAGCAGAGTGTGTAGCAGTTAGCAGGTAAGAGCACAGTTCTGCTCAAAATACTGCAATGCACACAACATTATGGGTGACATACCAGAGTTCAAAAGAGGACAAATTGTTGGTGCACGTCTTGCTGGCGCATCTGTGACCAAGACAGCAAGTCTTTGTGATGTATCAAGAGCCACGGTATCCAGGGTAATGTCAGCATACCACCAAGAAGGACGAACCTCCACCAGCATCACGTAGTGACCTGGCCACTATCCTGCAAGAGGAATGGCTTAAAATCCCTCTGACCACTGTGCAGGACTCCTATATGTTATTCCCAAGACCAACTGACGCTGTATTGGCCGCAAAAGGAGGCCCTACACCATACTAATAAATGATTGTGGTCTAAAACCAGGTGTTTCAGTTGCATTGTCCAACCCCTGTATGTTGTGTTGTTGAGAGTGGGGGTGGCAGGCCACCTTTAGCCTGTAGACCACCCTTTGGGAAAACCCTGTTATAGAGCAGAAGCCGTCCAAAGTTGTTATAATAAGCACTAACTGTAGCTAACTATTAACTATGCAAAATTACTATCTGTCCTCTACCTCCATCCTCTAAACTCTGCCATGTGCAGCACTCCGCATAATGCAGTACAGAGTTTTGCTTTTTCATTCTAAACATACAATTGCAGGCTAAAGTTTGGAGGTCCCTGGTCACATGACATATTGTGTTGGTTTTCGAAGGGGAAATGGGTTTCTCTAGAACTCACCTATTCCCATATATATGGACAACTACTGTCTGTGACCTGCCTCAGGGAACCTAAATCTTTCTAGTTTTCTTTCTAATGAGGTTAATCTCGTTCTTGCAGGCTAACAGTGCCAAGTATGTCCTGGACTGATATATTGACTAATATATTTGAAATTATTTGAAATAACTGATATATTTCACTACACTGGGCAGCCTTAATCTTGAGTAACGCTTCTATGAGAATTTCCTAACAAAGCGCACAAGTGACGTCTCTTGCTCCGCCCCCACAAAACCCTTTAGAGTCCAAGAAACGTAGCAAGCTAAAGTTAACTAGCATAACCAAAAGTTAGCAAGCTAGACCACTTGTATGTAGATGTATGTCGCCCGTTTCATTAATTCATACGCTACCATTGTTGATTCATTCATTCTATTCTTCATGTTCCCTTCGTCCATCTATTTGTTTATCCATCTGCATGTCTGTTTGGCCATTACTCCAGGCATTGCTTTGTCTAGCTGTATGTCTCTTTGTCCGGTCCTTTGCATGTTGGTTTGCCGTCCATTTGTCATTCATCCGCCTGTACATGCCAGTCGTCCGCCTGTACGTGTCTGGCTTTGTTTGGTCTGTTACTGCCATTAAAATATGTTGTGGAGTGTGTAAATAAAAGCTTTAGTGTAAGTTCCGCCAGGAAGACTCCAATGCCAGGTCACTGAATTCATTCATTCCTCTGGCCAACCTCAGTCTGCCTGGCTTTTTCACACCTGGCTTGTAAAGGATTCAACGTTTCCCTTCGCCATTAGTTTGGTTTCAGTCATGTTGACCATGGAGTAGGCTCCACCCCTGCCAGGCATATCCAGAAGGATCTGTGAAGTTCTGAATGCTTCAAAACCTGTGCCCAGGTTGGGGGCTACATCAAAGACTGGCATTCCTTAAGGATAGTTATCCTTTAAACTAAATTGAACATTACAACATAACTTTCCTTAAATTTTGCTTTTTGAATCTTTCTGGCGGAAATAAAGAGTAGTAATAATAAAATTCAAAGACTTTTAATGCAATGCAAAACATTATTTATTTACTTTTTTTATTTTTCTTTATAAAAAACAAAATCGTCTTTACAGGCAGCTGATTTTGGACACAAAAAAAGCTTTTAATTGTGCTAAAAACAAATCATTAAACAGACAAAGTGTCATAGTATAGGAAGTCAGTTGAAAACATTGCCATGTTTTGTGCTTTAAGTCTGAATTTATTGTGAAACTAAATGTTTTATATAAGATTTGAACCTGGACCTTGACCAGGCCAAAACAATCAGCTAAAACCACTGCACTTTAGGCTTGACCTGAGTGGCTTTTTAAATGTCATTAGCCAAATTCAAGTTTATAATGCAGCATAACCTTTTTTTCAGAATAAACACAATTTACCACATACTTTTACAGGATGTTAGTTACAGGCCGCTGCTAATTGGTTAATATCTATTGTACTCTCCTGTAGTGTTGAGTAGTGATTTTACTTTTCCAATTTGGGAGGTGATATTCTCAGCAGGAACACTGACCAAATGTAAAATAACTTTTTGCTTTATATTGGCAACACTCCATAATGTGTGGATTAAGTCAAAGAGAAATTCCTTTTTGACCAGATTGGACGGACATGATAAGCACAGATAAGGAAATGCCCACATGGACATATTCGAGGCACACTAGTATAGCATGTTAGGCCACAGGGGCAGATACACCAAACCACAGTTTGCTGGATAAGTCTTCTTGTTCAGTGCATCAGCAAATTAACATCCCTGAAGTCAAATTATGATAGATTTTCATTTTAAGTGAATTATCAGTAAATGATGTTATGCACAGCTTCAGTATGCTTTTGTCAAACACACAGTCTCTGCTATCGAAATTGCTTGTCTTTTTTTTGGGGGGGTCAGACAAAGACATCTGGGATTCATACCATGTATGACAAAAGCACAGCACATACGGTGAACACATGAACACATCATTAACGATACAGCATCTCCAATGCATGTCAGAATGCATGAACGAAAGAAGAGATGTCATTAGTCTGCATTTGATTTAGAAATCTAAAGGACAGTGAAGGGGGAAAACCGCATAATCTCCACTGCGCCGCACTGATGAGATGCATTCATTTATTTCCCTATTGCTAATGTTTACGCCGTCTTAGTGACAATGGGCAGGCGATTAGGGAGGATGGAGGAGAGTGGCAGCGTCTCTCTCTCTTTCTCTCTCTCTCTCTCTCTCTCTCTTTCTCTCTCTCTCTCGTGTGCTCGCCCCTTCCCCACTAATGACACGTCACACGCATGCGGCTTTCCGACGTTGAAAGACACGGTGTCAATCATCACCACGGAAACAGACCCCATGATGTCACCCAGCTGGCCCCTTTCGACAGCTGATGGGCATCAGAGACGGCGCTGTGGCTCCTCTGCTGCGCTCTGATTGGCCGGATTACTGTGCTGCAGTGCTAATAACCCACTGTCTCAAAATGGCCGTAATATCCTGACAGTAAAAAAAAGGGGGGGATTCATGCCTCTCATATGACTGTGTTTATTTCTGTAATTAATCTTTGTGTTTTGGTGCAGCTGCGCATTTTTGTTCATCTTTCGTCCATCTGCTTGCAAATACAGAATGCTGGCGGAGCTGGGATTTTTTTTTTTATCCCTTTTCCTCTTTCTTTAGGAAAACATATGACTATATCACTCTGTAGACGTGCAAATGCGCTATATTCAATGCCCACACACGCTCGCACTCTTACGTGCTCTTATTCAGGAAGTGTAAGCGGTGCAACATGACAAGTTGGCTGCTGTGTGTCAGAAGGCAGTAGGCAGGCTGAGGGAGAAAGAGGAGGGTGAAGGGTGCTCAGCAGAAGGCCCAGGCAGACGCCACACTCCCATGGGTGTAATCGCTCTTTGTTTATGCTGCCAGGGTGTTATTTTAGCTGTCTGTTTGGGCCTGACTCTGAGTGACTTGGATACAGAGACGCCAGGGGAGAAGAGAAGATTGTCTTAAGAAAGTCTCGGCCACACAGCTAGCGTCTGCGAGTGTTGATGGTAGCTGGTTTTCTGTGTTAGAGGAGGGCTTCAAACACGGCTTTATGATATGCATAATATGTTGAACATTTTCAGGGCTGCTGAAATGAAGCCTAGTGAGTCAAAAACAAGGAAGTAGAACCACTTGTTGTGATAACTCTAAACTGTGTTAGTGCCCCTATGGGATTACAGCGGGATGTACGTAAGTGCTAAGCTAAAAGTGACTCATATGAAGACTTGTTGTTTATAATGGATTAAAGGCAGACATACATTTAAAGTTGTGTTTATGGTTTTATGTGAAGTTTATAACACACATATTAACATATATTTGACTTTATTTTACCTTCCCAGAGTGCTCTTCCTAAAGACAGGAGGACGTTCTCTCATCTTAGGTCTAAGTAACATACATAAAACGTGTTTTAACGAACGTTGAGCTGAGAATTAATTCTTTGTTTATCATATAACATAATCTGTGGCTCTGACAACATCTTCAACACATCCTCTGAACGTTCCAGTTAAAACGTCATGTCTGAGTAGACAGTGTACCTTATAGGAACATTATTTGAAATTATAAACATCTGTAAAGCATCATTTTAACATTAGATTAAAACATTCTCTGTAAAACTTTATTAGAACTTGTAGATAATTTAGCCGAAGTCTGACAAATTAGCGAACAAAACAAGACTGAATTTGTTTCAGTTCTTAATTTTGTTAGTAGTTGGTAGTGAAAGGCTTTGAGATCAGCTTCTGAAGACCTAACCGGGGGGTGGGGTAGCATTTGTTTTATCTACCTAGGTGCCATTAAGAAAGAAATCTTGAGTGAATAATACTGGGAGAGTCAGAAACTGGCAAATTCAGTTTTTTGTAAGTTGTAAACTGTGTTCCAGCAGAAGTCATATTCACTACGGTAAACTCAGTATTCTAGGTGACACACAAGCTTACAAGATGTGACACGTAACGTGGCCTTTGACCTTTTACACAAGTGAAAAACACTAAACGTTCAGTCGATACGGAAAAATATATACATAATGCACTTCTAATGGATCTATCTGTTCTTTAACAACACAAAGAAATGACTGGATTCCCTTGGACCATGTGATGGGTATATCTACAAGCTGGCATCCGAATGGAAAGAAGTCATATATCTTTGATTACCAACTGCTATATGCATACACCTTTCTGTTGGGAATTTAGCCCTTTAGTTTTCAATCAACATATATGAATAAAATGTGTAATGCATTACAGTTTTGATCAACAGAAATGGACCATAATAAAAGACACATTTGTATTCGTTTTTGAGAAACCCTTAGGCCCTCTTTGAAGGCTCTGAAGGCCCTAAAGGGGTTCCACCTACCATTTCATAGTGGTTGTACCTCCAAATTCTTATCTTGATAGGCATAAAAAAGTTCTAAGCGATTATGGCTACGGTCAAGCAGTTTTAAAGCACTTCGGCCACCCCACTGATCATACAAGGCTTACTCAATGTTTGAAGCGATGGTAAAATTAAGCTTCGTGTTCCATTTTCCATTCTATGCAAAGCTGTTGAACAGGTTAACAAACCAAAGTCTTGGCTCCTTAGTTTCAGCTTCTACTTTCTAAGTACACCTCAATAAAGACACTTGGAAACATCTCACATCCCACACGGGTGATTGTAATCATTGTTTACGGTGGGCGGTAAACCCTACTGAACTGAAAGCTTCATGCTGGGCTTTGAAGTTGGGGCGGGTGCAGATATAACGCGGCGGATTGCTGGCAATCGCAGAGCGCATAAACACAGTCCCACACAAGCAGTCCTTCACCGCTCGCCTTCTGATTTCTGCGCCGGTCTGCACTGGTCGCTAAAGCCGTCAGGAATGTGCTTTTCTCTCTAGCCGGCTCCTGGGTGGAGGCCTGTCCCAATAGAATATAATAAGATTTTATTTAACAAAGTGTCCATGTCAAACAGGCCCATTCCTCTGGCGACAGCCATCGTGGTGAGCTCAGATAGGCAGAGAGGAGAAGCAGGGAGAGAGAAGGATGGCTGTCGGGAAAAAAACGGCAGGCCCGAGATTGGCCCGGCATTCATTAAAGCACAGAACACGGCGCATATTTTCATTATTCACACAAAGGTACGTGTCAGCTAATCACGGCGAAATCGCCGGCGTTTAAAAAGCCAACAGACAGACTCCATCCATTACGTCAATTATGAATTAGCACCTCTCCGCCATCTCGCTGCTCGGAAACGTCTAGTGCTGTCTTAATTAGCCAAACACGGGGCATCAATTCCTCCCAGCCAACGCTGTCTCCTCACGAACACACACACATACACACACAGAAAGCTGAGATTTGAAATGGCACGTGGGGACATTTAATGAGACAGGCTCTCGTGTTTGTCATGGTTTGACGATACATTACCTTATCTTATACCCTTGCCTGTTTCAAGTGTAAAATCTATCAGCAGCACTTTCTGAAGTGGCTGGAATCTATAGGAGACAGGCACAGGTTCTCCCATTCAGCAGGGCATACTCCACACAATTCATCAACCAAGGCTGAATTAACTCTCATGGTGTTTGAGCTCGATAAAAGCACCACAGCTTTATTTAACACTGTTAGATAATAGTTCATTAGACAGAGTAACTATAAGTTCCAATAATCAATACTTCATTTAATATCGTAACCATAACAGCATTTTAGCTGACGCTCTTATCCAGAGCGACTTACAAGGTTAATGATTACAGGTAGGCCAATGTAGTGTTAGGAGTCTTGCCCAAGGACTCTGATTGGTGTAGCTCAGCTAGTACTTACTTTAATACATACAGGGGTTGGACAATGAAACTGAAACACCTGGTTTTAGACCACAATCATTTATTAGTATGGTGTAGGGCCTCCTATTGCGGCCAATACAGCGTCAGTTCGTCTTGGGAATGACATATACTGCGTCCTGCACAGTGGTCAGAGGGATTTCAAGCCATTCTTCTTGCAGGATAGTGGCCAGGTCACTACGTGATGCTGGTGGAGGTTCGTCCTTCTTGGTGGTATACTGACATTACCCTGGATACCGTGGCTCTTGATACATCACAAAGACTTGCTGTCTTGGTCACAGATGCGCCAGCAAGACGTGCACCAACACTTTGTCCTCTTTTGAACTTTGGTATGTCACCCATAATGTTGTGTGCATTGCAGTATTTTGAGCAGAACTGTGCTCTTACCTGCTAACTGAACCTTCACACTCTGCTCTTACTGGTGCAATGTGCAATTAATGAAGATTGGCCACCAGGCTGGTCCAATTTAGCCATGAGACCTCCCACACTAAAATGACAGGTGTTTCAGTTTCATTGTCCAACCCCTGTACACTGGTTTAGAAATCTAATCTAATCCCCAATTTAATCGATCAGCCGGGAAGTGTTTGGTGTCCAAATTTAGTTTTTTTAATGACTTTTTTTTCTGAGCTGGGCTAAGAGTGCACCACTGCTAGCAAACATTAGAAGTCTATAGTCACCCAAAGCTTTTCTGGATTAAAACATCCACAAAACCTCTCTCCAACCAGCCAAACTGTATCCAGATGTTCGTAAAGGTTGCACAGATTTGATGTGGATAAGGATATAATGTAAACTATGCAAATGAACAAACCATGTAGCTGAATCTGGTGGACAGCCACTTTATACAATAGATCTTGCGCTGAATTCCGCCTCCCCTTTGCATGCACGCCAGCACATTTCATGATTTCTGTTCTTTCTATTTATATAAACATATATAAACATACATCTTAAGTTAGAAAATTCAAGACTAACAGTTACTACTGTGACTCAAACCACTAGGCCACAAAGCCTGTGCAACCTCAATGAAGACCTGGACATGGTTTGATTAATTGCCAAACCATTTCTGTAACTGAACCCTTTTACTCACGACTGGTAATAATTTATAACACAAATTATTAGTGGTAAATTCCATATGGAATATATCTCTGTAGCATTAGTGGTATTCATTCATTGCAGTAACCCTTTTGACTCTATTAGTGGTGAAAACTAGATTGATGGCACAGCAACAACTAAGGGCTTCAGCTAGCTGTAAAAAGAAGCTAGCTTGCTATTCAAAACATGGCCATTCTAGTAGAGGCTGTGAAAAGGCTGAAGAAGACTTTGGTGAAGAAAGTAAGAAAGAGAAATAAAGAGAGTGACTGAGCAGAAGACCAGAGTAAAGCTCGGACTGGCTTTTACACATTTATAGAAGCTGAAAGAGATACAACGATGCAAAACAGTCTCACGGCTAACGGTAAAGCAAAGAATATTCAACAGCAGAATGTTGATCCCTGTCGCGGCTATGAAACCCTGTAGAGTTGGTCTGTAACGCTGGTATATAGACATTACACATTACACGAACAATCTTTGGTTATTTACTCATAGAAACAAACAAAACAAGCTGCTAGTGTAATCTGTGGTGTCCACAAGGGAAGTTGGATTCTGTATCCTTCAGCTCATCAACAAATGCACCTGTACAGATGCCCATAAGGGCGACTCTCAACAGTGGCATAATAGTGTAACACCGCCACCTCCCACGCTGTAGACTGGGGTTTGTTTACACTCTGCAACCGTAGCAATTCTCAATAAAGCAGTCTGAACCTTGTAGCTGAAATACAAAGAAAGGTCAAGAACCAAGTTCCATCCAACATGCATTGCCTGGTGGACTGCTATTAGGGTGAGGAAAGATTACCAGCACAACACTACTTGTTAGCAGCACCAACTTTATAGCTCCTGTGCAAAACTAAAGAAGTGAATGTCAGATTGGTCTTGACAGACCGGCCTCACTGGGGACGACAAACATTGGATTACATTGTTTGTTTTTTTTCCAGACGCTTCCGTACCAGACTCCCTTCTCTCAAATACTGCCAAAACATACCTATACACAACCAGCCTTGACACCCCCACCCCCTCAACAACCAACCCTAAGCCATCTGTCCAACACAGTGGAGATTGGATATTGGCCCCTTTACTGTCCAAACCCGGCCTCCTCCCTCTGTGTCACTGTCTCTTTAAAAGAGGCAGCGGTGGCACCTCCCTCTTCCTCCGGCTGCCACGGCTACAGCCAGCGAGCATTGTGGAGTGTGACATGATCACGCTCACTTTCCGTAGTTAAGCCCTCGCTGGGGTCGGCCACTCCAGCTGCTCAATGAGTCATTTGATTGTCATCTACCTAGCGCACTCGCAGGGAGAGTGTGTGGGGGGTTAGACTGAGGCTGAAAAGGAGGGAGAAGGAGAAGTGATAGGGAGGGAGAGATAGAGAGATTGAAGGAGAGAGAGAAAGAGAGAGAGAGAGAGAGAGAACGATTGGACGCAGAGAGGGAATGAAAGGAAGAAGAGGCTATGAAGAGGAAAGTGCGAGGAGATGGGGCGGGCAGGAAAAGAGCCAGTGAGGTAGAAAGAGGGAGAGGGATAAGAATCAGAGAGAGAGAGAGAGGAAGACAGAGAGAGAGAAAGAGAGAGAGAGCGCCTGGAGCGTTGTCTGCCGAGGATGACAGGCAGTCACACAGGCTGAGCCCCCGCGCAGGCAAAAATAAGTGAGTTAGAACAGAGCTGCTGGCTCTGTAATAAAGCGTTTAATGGACAGACAGCCTCTCTTTGCCTTCCTCAGGGCAACACTAAATCCCTCTTTATTGTAGTTTGCACAGATGTTAGTGAGTTATCCATTTCTCTAATCACACTGGATGCTGGCACATCCATCTTAAGTTGAAAAACAACCTCTCTGGCCCACCCCCCACCCTCGCTCGTTCACAAACATCCTGGCCTCTCGTCTTCTCCTCTCCTTTGTAAAGTTGAAAGTGAGTCATCTATAGGTCACTTGCACCGATACAAATAGAATTCAGACAATATTGGGTCCTGATTTGAGGTTTCATGTGATTATCCAGTGCCGCCGGTCAGACTTGCTTTATGGCTTATGGTGTGTTTTTTGCGCCGGGGCGGCGGCTGGACCTGATATTGCCAAGCGGGTCCAGAGGGATATGTGTCAGGCTAAAGTGATAAGCACAGGCATATGTGCTTTAACCGGGTGTAATCTCATTCATCAGAAAGCAGGGCGGGCCGAGAGACAGTCATGGCTTTTTTGGGGGCTTTTTTTGTTGTTTTGTTTTCCTCCGCCCTCCCACCACTTTTTGGGAATGTCTCAGATGGGCCTGTGTTCCACAGCCGCCCCGTGACTCCCAGTGCACCCTTTAATAAGTGGAGGAAAGCGTGTGTTTTCATGTGATTGTTCTGTTTCTCTTGGCCATTTGGAAAGACACTGTTCTTTCCTTCATCAGCCCTGCCGTCTGAGACAGACAGACACTCTGTCTGTGGCCATGAGCATGTGAGCGATTCGAACAGAAAGAAAGAAAGAAGGGAGAGAGGAAAAAAAGGCGAGACCGATTCGGTATTCGGCAAAACGCAGACGGGTTAAATCTGGAAGCGTGACAAAAATGTGTCCGGCTTAATGATGTCAACTAGTGTTCCTTCTGCCCTTCAACAGACTGTGTCTTCCTGCCTTTCCTTCTCTCTTTCCCACTCCTCCTCTCTCCTTCTCTTCTCTCTTACTCTCTCTTTCTCCATCTTTCCCCTGCTCTCATCCTCTTTCCTCTTTGTCTTTTCAAGTTTTTTCTATATCTTTTATTTTTACTCTCTTTCTTTCTTTCTTTCTTTCTTTCTTTCTTTCTTTCTTTCTTTCTTTTTTTCTTCATCTTTGTCCCTTTTCCCATATTTCCCCCTCACTGTCTGTAAATCTTTCTCTCTCTCTTTCTTTCGTTGGCATAGTTTCTCTCCATTTCCCTCTCCATCTTTCCTCTTTCTCACTCTCTTTCTCACCCACTCTTTCTATTCTTATGACTCTCTTTTTCTTAATCTATCTATTTTTCAGACAATATTAGTCTTCTAACTTTTTTCCTTTCTTCTCTTTTCTTTTCTTTATTTTTTCCACTCTTGTTTTCTTTGTACTTTCTCATTTTCTCACTGTTCCTTTCTCTGTATATCACCCTTTCTTTTTACTTCCTCTCTTGGTCTCTTTTTCTTCACTTTCTCTTTCTTTAACTCCTTTTCATCTCACTTATTTTACTTTTTTTCTCTATCACCCTTTTAATTTCTCTTTTCCTCTTTCTCATATGCTCTCTTACTCTTCTTATTCAAGTTCTCTTCCTAACTTCTGTCCTCCTATCTCGTTTCTCTCTTTCTTCAACCTCTTTGCTTCTTCTCTCTGGTCTATATCTCTTTCCCTGTTATAACTCTTTCCTCTCAGTCTCTACTATGTCTTTCTCTTGCAGTTTTTCTCTCTGTCTTTAACTCTCCTTCTCCTCTCCCTCTTTTTATTTTCTCACCTTCTTCATTTCACTTCACTTTCTCAGTTTTTCTTTTTTACCTACTGTACTTTACCTTTTCTCTTGTTCTCTTTCTTTCTCACTCTCTCTCTTATTTTCTTTTCCTCTCTTTCTCCCTTTCTCTGTCTGTCTGTCCCTGCTTTACTGACTCTACTGACCCTTTGCTAACTAAACTTCAGACACCAGCACCATGCCATGCAAACACGCTGACTCTTTCCTCCGTGTTCTGTCCATTTTACAATCAAACGTCTGTATGGAAATAAAGCAGCGTACAGGAAAAGAAGCCTTGAATGCAAACGGATGGACCTTTCGAGACGCCCCCGTGGCAGGAGAGCTGGAAGAAGGTGCTTAAGGAGAGCGCAAGTCGTGCTAGAGGAACGCGAGGGAAAAGGTCACGCAGAGTTCAGCATGATGGGGATGAGTGATGGTTGTAGAGCGGGGGGCTCTGTTGCCGGGTCTTGTTCTTTTCTGTGCTGGCTGACGGGCCTCACAGCAGTAGCCTGAGCCTTGATGGATTGGCAGCCAGTGAAAGGAAACACACACGCGCGCACACACACACATGCTCTACCACCAACACTACCACTCCCACAATACCCCGCCTTTCAACCCACAGGGGCTGGAGAGAGTGCTTTGGACTGCCCTCTGTCTCTGTGTCTCAACCCCTGTTCTTTCTCTTTTCCTCCGTTTCTCTGCTCTCTACTAGGTTCCTATGGTGTCTCCACTTCCCACCCTTTTTAACTGCCTCTTCATTCTCTCTCTGTCTTTCACCAACCCCTCACCTCTCCTTTTTTCTCTCCCCCTTTCTCTCTGTCTCTCAATGTCTCCATTCTGTCTTTCTCTTCTTTTACTCCCCGATTCTGCATTTTTCTTCTTATTCTTTCTATATCCTATTTATCTCTCTTTTTCTCCTCATTCACTCGCTTCCTCTCTCCTCTTTCCCCTTTTCTTTCCTTCTGCGTTCTCTTTTCCCTACTCTCTATTTTTCTTTTCTCTCTATTTTTCTCTCTCTCTCTCTTTCTCTCTCTCTAACCTCTGCCAACTGCCCCCCACCCTCAGGGCTGCATGTTAGAAGATGGTGGGTTCAGGAGAGCAGTGTGGGGATGCAGGAGAAAGGCAGGCAGTGAGTAACGTCTTTAATAGCTGCACATCCCCCTGACCAGGTCAGCAGCGAAGGCTGCCCAGGGCTGCCGTGACTGGGCCCGAGCCGAGGGAGAGCTTGTTGTACCTGGCTGGACACAAAAGAGCCCGGAGCAGCAGGGGTGGGCTACTAAAATAAACATCAAAGGAGCAGAGGGGATGTGTAGCGGACCCTTTTGTTGCCTGGAAATGGAGGGCTCCCCCGGGGGTGGGGTGAGTGTGTGTGTGTGTGTGTGTGCGCTGGAGAGGGCAGTTTCGGCGCTAAATGAGATGGTCTGTCCCGGGCGCGCTTCCTGGTGAAATATTTTTGATAAATAAATCACAGGGACCCTGGACGCGTTAACTGCTTAGCGACTGGTGGGCCGGCTGAGATAATCGAAACAGACCTCTGGTTTCTTTTTCTTATTCTGTCACTCCTTAAAACTACATAGGAAGAGAGAGTGCCGTGGGGTCACCCGAATAACGACCCACAATGACAGTTTCCTTCGTTAGTCATTATAAGCCTTTCTTAAAACCAGTCATTGCACATGCTGGAAGTCATTGTAACCCCCAAAAACAACATCCCCCCACCTCAACACCCCCCTCCACAGCAGAGTGACAATGTCATTTTATTATTCTAATCTTTGCTGTACGTTTTAAAATGTTTAGAATAATCAATAACCAACAAACCTAATGAACCAGAATGAATAAGAGAGAGTGTGATGCAGATTACGAATGAGAACTGAGCGAATGTAAGACAATATTCTAAAACAGGATGAATGAACAATTGCAGAACAGTGCAAATGTGAGACAATAAACTAGAATAGTGTGAACAGTAGACAACATTCTAGAACTGTGTAAAATGTCGGTGAATACTCTAGAACCGATCGTCAGAACTCCATAACTATATGAATGATGTGAACATTACAGAACAATGTGAGTAGGTAAGGTAAGAGTGTGAATGGGACATTGTAGGACAGTATGGATAGGGGGGAAACTTTCTAGAATAACCTGAAAAGGAGACAACATTCTAGAACAATGTGATAGAGAAAACATTCTGTAGCAGTGGGTGGATTATCACAGGATAGCGTGAAAGGGGTAGACCCTGGAAAATGTGAATGGGGAATAGCTTTATAGGGAAACATTCTAGAACAGTATGAATAGGAATGTGAATATTACAGTGAATGGAGAGAACCCACTGACGTAGCGTCAATGAAAGAAAACTATATAGATATACAGTGGATATTTAATCTCACTGGGGTAGAGCATTCTAGAACAGAGTGAATAAAACGAAATGTTCTAGAACAGTGTAAACAGAATACATGAACAGTATGAATAGGGAAATTGTTATAACATAGGGTGGATGGTTGGAGAACATTCTAGAACTGTATGATTAGGAAAAACATTTTATAACCTTGAGAGTGGGGAAGAACCTTCTAGAATAGTATGAATAAGAAAGGACATTCTAGAACAGTGTAAATAAGATAGAACCTTTTAGTGCGAATGGGGAGAACATAGTAGAAGAACATTATAGCATAGTGTAAATGTTTGGAGAACTGTATGACTATAAAGGAGAGAACATTCTAGAACAGTGTAGAAACAATCATTTATTCACCTTCCATTGTTAAAGAGAAGAACATTCTAGACTAGTCTGAAAAGTGAAGGTTTTAAAAACTGTGTCAAAGGGACAAAGCATTCTTAATGTCCTCGGTGAGCATTATATTTAGGAACAGTGTAAACGGGGAAGACCATTCCAGAGCAGTGTGACTGGGGGAGAACATTCCAGAACAGTGTGACAGTGGGAGAACATTCCAGAGCAATGTCAATTTGGTAGAAAATTCCAGAGCTGTGCCAATAGGGAAGATAGTCTAGCATCTTCCATTATAGAATATATGGCAAATTATATCAGCAACAATTTAACTGGTTAAAATTCAGTCAGGTAAAATTATTTTCAACATTTTGAGCAAATATAGATTTTTTTTATTTTCAAGCTAAGAACATTGTTCTTTCAGGTAGCTGTTTCTTTAGCTTGTGGTTTAATCATGAAATTGAACAGGAATGGTGTTGAATTACGTTTTGAGAGAACTGCTTGCAGGATAGCTAGAAAGGCAAACCAAAACCCCCAAAGACCTTCAGGAAGATTTTGCTAACTGTGGAGTGCTGATTCTTCTATTGCTATATCAATGCCAGAACAAATATGACCTTCATGGAGGAGTCCTTAGAACAAAACCTGCATCCTCACCAGACAATTCACAGAATGTATTCACAGAATTCAGTCAGAAATGTACAAAGGGACACTAAAACAAACCTGATGCATTTAGATGTTTGGCCAGGAAGAGCAAAGGTATGTTTGGGGATAAAAGCATGCAGAGTTCAATTAAAAGAACACTCATCCAGCTGTTACGTACAGGGGTGGATGTATAGTGATTTGGGTTTGTGTTGCAGCTCATGGAGTCATTTCATTGGTAGAAGGAAGAATGGGTTCAATTAAATACCAGGAATTTCTGGAAGCATGGTCCATATTACGCTGAAGATGCAAAGAGGATGGCTTCTACAACAGGACAACGACACTATACACCTCTCAACATCCACAAAGGACCACCTCAGTGAAAGCTACAGGTTTTGCCATGGCCTCTACAGTCCCCTCATCTAAATATCATAATGCATTTGAGTTGATAGACCTCAAAAGAGTAGAAAGCATTTTCAAGCTGTGATACTTGCCAAAGGGATGTTACTTAGCACTGATCATGCAGGGTGCCCAATGTTTACCTCAGGTCCTTTCTTATTATCCCCCTTATTTTCCTTATATCTTTAAAACTGTAATTGCTGATATTACTGAAAGTTAAAAAAAAGATCAGGGGTGCCTGAACCTGCATGCCACTGCATATGTCTATAAATACAACACTGTATTTATTACACTTTTAACACATTCATAGGGCATTTTGCCTACTATACTCCTGTTTCAGGGGTTATGTGTTGAGTATAAGGGTATGTTTTGCCATTTATCTTATATTTCTGACACAGTTTGTTGGTGTTTGTTGGGTGGCTGTGCTCCGGCCTTAAATCCCAAATCCCAAATCAACGCATCTCAAAAATAGTCATCAAAATCAACAACACTAAGCCACTCCGCCTGCATCGCGCTTGTCATGTGCCGTTCCCAAATCTCCCAAAAATAACAAATCTATTTTGATGTGAGGGTAAACAATATCAATTAGGATTGAACCTGCGCACAAAAGAGTCTCTGCTGTGTCAAAACTGAGGCGCCATAATGACACAAACCTAAAACCTTAGTGGCTCTGAAGGTGTCTCAGGAGCACGGCTGCTCTCGCAGCCATTAGGATTTGTTTGCTTGTTTGTTTTCGCATGTGTTGGTCCCCATGGATGTGTCTAATTGCTCAACGTGATTGTGTAATGTATTCACAGTCAAGGAGAATAGACAGGGTATAATGCACGCTTGTGTATCTGTGTGTGCGTGTGCGATCTCGGGTGTGCTCGTGCGAGCTCCGGTGCAAAGTGTGTCTCATTTGTACCCTGTGTTCTAATAAATGTTAAGCTGTCAGACAGTGTGTTGTGCTGCAGTATATGCACACTGTCTTTCTCTACAAACAGCCCCAACAGCAGGACAATAATAGACTCTGGTTATAATGCTATGCCCAAAAACCTGATGCTTTTGGATGACATCGGTGTAAACGCGTGCATGCACACTTTGCCCAACTCCTCATGTGTTTGTTAACGGTGTGCATATATCTGTGCATATGCGTGTGTTATAGCATATGGCTGAGTGTCCTTACGCGTCTGTATTCAAACATGCTAGTGCGATGGCGTATCGGTGGTGTGTTCGAATGTGCAGAGCTACGTAGCCAGATACTGGCAATTAAAGACTTTTGCATGCCTGGACGTGAGCGTGCATGCGTGTGCACGTGTGCGCATGCACTCAAGCGGGTGAGACAGTAGTGGTGGGGTTTGTGAGGGGAGGTGTGGTAGGGGAGGAGATGATTATGCCCATCTGTGGCGGATGCCAGGTGTGGAGCCCCCCCTCCTCATCCCCCTCTTTCCCCTGCATGCTTGTGATGCTCCACTCCCCTCATCACACTCCATCAGCCCGCTCCAGCTGCCAGCCACCATGCTAACTAGTACCAAGGGGCGCTAGTGCATCAGCGCAAGCACAAGCATACTCTGCAATGGGCCTACATTAACCCTACAGTGGAAAGGACACTGTATTATTTACATTATTGTGTCCGACTGACATGGACATTTGCTGATTCAACTGGCCAATAAGTAAATGGATTCGATTAAAGTGCGATGGCATTGCTTCTCTTTGTCTGACCTTGATCCATCAGAGAATGTTACATTTGCAAACGCAGCGGAAATTGGAGCTTGGAAATGGGGCAGATGTCTAGGGATGCATTGATATTAGAATTGAGGGTCGATGCTGATATCCAGTGTAAAACACCACACCTATGTTGAAAGCAAGCATTTATTAAAAGTGATAAAACTGAAGACCCACACTTTATGAAGGGTTTACGACGAACACATAAGCTCTGAATTACATCCATAAATAGCAATGCAGTAAAACAGGCTGGTTCCAGAACTCTAAACTGTTACACAACTCATTAACTCATAGGTTAATATTTATACTCCCCAAAATTTGCATAAGACATCATAACAAGCACAAAAAACAAAAAATGGTGGCCTATGTGGAGCACCCACTGTTTGTGGCCTGTTATGGTGAGGCCGGCACTTTTCATACCCTTCCCTTTAACCAATCTGTCACTGTGCATGGCTGATGTTCATTCGTAAACAAGGCAGAAGTTAGCTTCTGATTCACCAGCTTATTAATTGAATATATATATGATATTCTATTGTTATACTGTCTTATTGTTTTATGTGCGTGGGCAGTTGTCAAAGCATTTTACTCTTAGTTGTACCATGCATGACAATATATGTGACAAACATCTCGATTTAATGATTTGTGTTTTGTTATGTTTGCTCCTGTTTTGGAAATAACATTGTTTATATGCTGGACTTTTTTGGAAGCTGAAGGATACGGAACCAGCAAAGACGACATTGTAAGTGAAAGTACATGTACAATGACAAGGTACAGTATTAACACATTGCAAAACATTTGAATTCCACTGGCTGTAGTGTTCAAAAGCATGTAAATGTGTATAGTGTAATTGTCTATAGTGCTGATGGCATGGTATAGGTTATATGCTACATTAAACCGTGTCAATTATTATAAGCTAGCTGGGGAAGGTTTATAAAAGTTTATAAAGCTGCAAACATCCAAGGCTTATGAGATTGACAAAGGCTGACCAATGTTTTTGGCCAGCTCAGCATCTGTCTTTCATCCTTTTATTTCTTTTACCTTTCATCAGTGAGCAAAACGCCAGTCTGAGATTTACTCTTTTACATACACTTGATTTATGTAGCACAATAACAGACACTCTAGATCTGGAGTGGCAATGACAGAGATCTTATTCACCATATCATACTGTAAGTCAGTGTACCTGTACCAAACTGATCTTGCGGTAAAATTGGTAAAACGGTAAAATTGCTACATGTCATTGCTGTGAAATCATTAGTATGAGGTCGTTTTTAAACAGTGCATGTTTCATTAAATGGGTTGAATAAGAAAGCTTTTCCAACTTCCAAAAAGCAGCTATTAAGCATTTGTTGATGGAGGATGGACAGGTCGGCATGCTGCCACAAAGCAATAAGGCCACATGATATGTTGTTATTTGCATACTGTGTGTTTCAGAAGTGTACAATATGCACATGAGTTTTTTAACCAAATAAAGAACCTCTTAGTATGTGCTGTGAAAGTCTTAACCAGTCACAGGTGTTCTTTGGGTTTGGGGATGGATCATGGGGTTTGCATGTATAGAAAATGGAAATCATTAAAAAAATCGAAATGGTAAAATACCTTATATAAGCCTTATATATAAGCCTTTTACTGAAACTTACATAAAGTCCCTGTGCAAAGAAAAACATGTATCTCCAAAACAGTAACTTTACAGGAGAAGCCAAAAACCTAATTAAACTTTAATGTAAGTCAATAGAATCAGAGCTTTTCCAGAAAATGGCCTTTGGGCCATTTCTGTTGGTCCATTTGTCATGAAATATGTGCACAATGTAAACAGTAGCTGGTGTCTTCAAGTGATGCATTAAAAAAATTGTTTTGTCAGGAACATGATATACTTTCATATACTTAAATAAAGACTTACGTACATAAACTTATACCAACAAGTGTCTGATGCTTGTTGGAATAGGTCTTGCGAATAATGTCTGTTTTGGTTTATTTTGGTTGCCATGAAAGGTCTAGCTACTGTTGTATCCAAAAGTTTCGGCTCCCTTGGCCCAATTTAATTGAAAGAAAAAGACATTTCTCTACATATATACTCTACAGGGGTTGGACAATGAAACTGAAACACCTGGTTTTAGACCACAATCATTTATTAGTATGGTGTAGGGCCTCCTTTTGTGGCCAATACAGCGTCAGTTGGTCTTGGGAATGACATATACTGCGTCCTGCACAGTGGTCAGAGGGATTTTAAGCCATTCTTCTTGCAGGATAGTGGCCAGGTCACTACGTGATGCTGGTGGAGGTTCGTCCTTCTTGGTGGTATGCTGACATTACCCTGGATACCGTGGCTCTTGATACATCACAAAGACTTGCTGTCTTGGTCACAGATGCGCCAGCAAGACGTGCACCAACAATTTGTCCTCTTTTGAACTCTGGTATGTCACCCATAATGTTGTGTGCATTGCAGTATTTTGAGCAGAACTGTGCTCTTACCTGCTAACTGAACCTTCACACTCTGCTCTTACTGGTGCAATGTGCAATTAATGAAGACTGGCCACCAGGCTGGTCCAATTTAGCCATGAGACCTCCCACACTAAAATGACAGGTGTTTCAGTTTCATTGTCCAACCCCTGTATATGCTTATTTATTATCCTGTTAAATTTGACCAGGCTTATTCAAACTGTTGCAGACCACTGTAGGTGTTAATAAATTGTGCCCTTCAGTGTTGGTTTTTAATATATAGTGCAAGGCACATCGCAATCGCAAATACAGCACTACAATCGCAAAGAGGTATTTTGTCCATATCGTGCAGCCCCAGCTCACACACACGATTGTGTACACATGCGATGTGGGACCACCCCACACCAAGGGACGCGCCTCGTAAAACACCCTACGACAGGCTGATTGATCCGACGCTGAAAATGGGCAATATTCCTCCCGCATCGATATCAATAAAAGCTTTCAGGCTTGAGGCCGCGCAGACCTCCTTTTTGTTTCTCTTCTAGCAGAGAGGAGGGAAGAAAAAATCCATAGACAATTGATGGTGTCTGGAAGAAAGGCTCTATTGGAGTATATCAAATCGGACTATCGAAGGGGGGAAAGTTTGCCCTGTAAATTAGACTGTTTGCTTCAAGTTCAGTGATAGAGTGAAGGATAAAAAATGCCCTGTTTCAGCTACACGCGGGGCAGGGTTTCCTTTTCCCCCTCAGAATCTAACACCAGTTACTCACTTCTGTCAGGGGGAGGGACTGGAGTGTAGTGGGTGCTGTTTAGGTGGGAGGGGAAAAATGAACAACCACTATCTTTAAACTTGTTATTTATTTAAATCCCGCTTTTCATTACTGCAAGTATCTCTCTGGGTTGGTAGCGTCTAGGCAGGGTGATGCTTTGGGCTGCAGAGATAAAATCAGGCCAATCAGTAGTATAATGAGAGGTGTAATGTGTCCCTAGAGGGAGAGATGGAGGAAGGGAGAGAGAGAGAATAGGTGTTTCATCACATCAGTGCAGCTTCACGAATAAACGTCTTTGTATCTCAATCCTCAAAACACAGCAACCTGAAAAAATTTGAATGACCGGTACCATAGAGTATATATATCCCACCTAGTACACCTGCCCACTTCAGCAATAAGCAATACCCACCCACACCCGCCAATTTTGGGCTATGCATGTACTTCTTGTTCTACTAAACTTCCATCTGTGTTTGCTGTATACTCCTGCACTGGTGTAGGATGTGCCTACACAAACCTTGTGACATGGTGGAGCAACCTCCAGAACATAGCACCTCCATATGCCCAGCCGCACAAATAAACATTTCGGTGTTGAAAAATAGAAGTAAATAGTTTGTGTACATTTAGGCTAAACAGCCATGTGAGCTTGCACATGGACCCCTACCATAAGCAATGCATCACATGACATCACTGTCAACAGACAAGCAGGTAGCAGCACAGCCAAGCAAACAGAAAACAACAACAAGAACAACAACAACAACAGCCTAGCAGCCTGGCTGGTTTTATTATCTGTGTCAGCTTTATAACATTAGATAATTACTCCACTAGACATCTACAAATCAGCTGAAATGAATTTACAGATAAAACAGATGCCAACTCTGTAAAGGTTAAAAAGCCAAAGCAATTCTTATGGAAAAAAATGGCGGTGAGATTCTGGGCAGAAGGTTTTAATCGTGTACAGCATCATGTGTTTTGCTGCTTTTCATTACTAACATGTTTTTCACTGTAGCTCACTGCTGCATGTTGCTTGCCTGTTCAACCTAAAGCAGTCAATAACTGTGTAAGCACGCCCCACCCAGCCAGCCATTACGCCCACCCACATGAACCTGCTACCTACTACCTGTTTACCTGCAATGACCACCAGGCCACTAAAACAAACCTGCCCACAAATACTAAGCAGGTGGCGGGGCGAACCCACCTTGTGCAGACCACTGCCAGTGAAAACAGTATATTACCAGTTTGTCTGGAGCCTAGCTGACTCCTGTCAGGGCTGCTCGCACACAGTATACTACTATAGCTCACGTAGCCGCTAAGGGTGAAACTGACATAGCATATACAGAAAACACAGTTCACCAGTAACATGCTTAGCCCAAACAGGCAGATGTGGGTGGGCATGGCTTATTGCTGAAGTGGGGCAGGTGTGCTAGGTTTTGTGGGTGGGAATATATACAGGGGTTGGACAATGAAATTGAAACACCTGTCATTTTAGTGTGGGAGGTCTCATGGCTAAATTGGACCAGCCTGGTGGCCAATCTTCATTAATTGCACATTGCACCAGTAAGAGCAGAGTGTGAAGGTTCAGTTAGCAGGTAAGAGCACAGTTCTGCTCAAAATATTGCACACAACATTATGGGTGACATACCAGAGTTCAAAAGAGGACAAACTGTTGGTGCACGTCTTGCTGGCGCATCTGTGACCAAGACAGCAAGTCTTTGTGATGTATCAAGAGCCACGGTATCCAGGGTAATGTCAGCATACCACCAAGAAGGACAAACCTCCACCAGCATCACGTAGTGACCTGGCCACTATCCTGCAAGAAGAATGGCTTAAAATCCCTCTGACCACTGTGCAGGACTTGTATATGTCATTTCCAAGACCAACTGACGCTGTATTGGCCGCAAAAGGAGGCCCTACACCATACTAATAAACGATTGTGGTCTAAAACCAGGTGTTTCAGTTTCACTGTCCAACCGCTGTCCAACCGCTGTCATTATATTGCCTAATTTAATTGTATAGGTTTTGCAGGCTCTTGCACAGCCTAAAGCGTTGCTGGATAGTGTGAACTTATCTGCTTCAGAGTGTTGCTGTTCTCCTCATCATCTCATCTACTGCCAAAACACAACAGGCAGGTTTGAGGGTCCGCAACTCCCCAGTTTTAGTGCCTTCCTCACCTGAGACTAGTCATGCTGGTATCATTCAAAACAATTCAAGATTGATAAACTTGGAACACCAATTCCTTAAACTTGTTCTTTCTTAGTTTAGGTACGTCCACACTTGTGATTTCTCAGGCATCTTTGCTCTTTTAGCTTCAACGGCCACCATGTGGAATCCACTGCGGTTTCTGAAGGGAGATGACCTGGATGCCTAGCATATCCTAACTTCTTCCATATATTAACATAACAATATTAACATAAAAAGTTTCCAAATAGTAACTCCACCTGAACGACATGGGCTTATTTAAATGTATGTACTCAATGCCATTTGAGAGTCAAAGCTAGGAACTGTTTAAGAACCTTTATTTTAATGAGCGCAGTTACATTTCTGCGTCTCTCTCTCTCTCTCTCTCTCTCTCTCTCTCTCTCTCTCTCTCTCTCTCTCTCTCTCTCTCTCTCTCTCTCTCTCTCTCTCTATGTATCTCAGAAGTATGTCTAAAAAACAGGCCGTCCCCAGGATAATTATTCAATACCAATCAAAACACACTGTCTAATTGTAGTCTTGGGTCATAATTATGCATGGCTTTGTTTTCTAGGAATATATTTCAAAGAGCCACATCAAACGCTTTGAGATTTGTAAAGAGTAATATAGCTGGGACCAGATGCAGACCTATATAAGGCCATGCAAATAAATTCATTATTGTCCTGTGATAATGAGAATTGGGGGGGCGGGAAGAGAGGAAGACAAAGGCAAAGAGAGAAATCTCAATGATATATGTTTATATGAGCCTCTTATTATTTTTATTCTATCTCGCATACATTAGCATATTTATTAGGTTTTCTTTTCTTAAATAGTATCCAATAACTATGTTTCCTTCGTTAGCAGACCGGAGCAAAAAAAAAAAAACTTCACCCGCTTAACAACATGTAAGCAATTGAAAAGAAAAGCTTGGCATGGTTATATGTGCGTCCCGGTGTGTATATCTTTGTTTTGTGAATCCAGACAGGTGAAACGCTGCACACGGTAAATTGATACATAGATTGAATCTGACTCCCCTGATACAAGCAGGAAGCGTTTTTAACGATAGCAAGGGAGCTGATTGGAGTTTACACTCACACTTACCAGAAACGAACTCGCTCCCCTACACATTTGCAACCAAAGGCGTATGTGTGAGGTGTGTGTGGGCGGTCCTGCGAGTGACAATGATATGGTGAACAGGTATGATATAATGAAACCCCTTCAAAGGGCTCTAAAAACAGCCCAGTGATGATTTCTCAGGTGGACATGATTTAACACGCAGAACAGTTGCCATCAGTAATATTTCCACATCTCTCTCGAAAAGCAACACACTTAAGAGTCACAATACCTGCCTCGCATGCTGCTCCAACGCTCTGAAATGAGACACACATTTAATTGGATTGAAAGAGGCTGTCTACTGCCACCCACCCCACCACCACCCTCCTTCTCCTTTCTTGTTACTCTCTAGATTTCTACCAGATTGTTGAATCCACAACATAGCATTCACTTTTGTCTGGTGTCTGTCAAACAATCAGATATGAAATTGGAATGAACAAAAAAAAAAAGAAATGCATTCTATTAAGCAAGGGATGTCCCACATTCCTATCAGATATTTGCATCTAAATTGGAGTCTTGCTCTGCTTTTGAAAAGAGCGCTGCACCGAGCATACAGTATGCAATATTCCTGACTGAAACACATAACAGATTGTTAAATGTCCAGTCCAGTCACGCCGCTTTGTTTTGTTAGCTTTATCCGGCTCTTTGCCCCTGATGGTCCTGCATCTTGTGCAATAAGCGTTTTGTTTGCAGGTGTGTCCCCGAACAGTCACCTGTGTTGCCTCCTTGCTGAGGAACAGATGAAGTCCATTCTAACCGCAGCAAACAAGCTGTCGTTTGTTAAGGTGTCGACAAACATGAACTTTAATAATGAACGTAGGATCTTAGGGGGTAAAAAAGGGGGAACGTGGGTTGATAGCAGATTCGCTTTCTTTTGAAAATAATAAGTTAAATGGTTAAACATAAACATGAGTGAAGTTAAAGCTGATTTACTTTGGAAACAGTTTGCTACAGGCAGATCGGTACTGCATCTCCAGTTAGTTAAGAATATCACAGGCAGAAGCTTACGGACTGGGGTTGAAGCAAGTTAAACAATTACCCTGGATTTGTATTTGAGCGTGCAGTTTTTCCAGTTTCCTAAGACCTGATTCAGTTCCATTTTGATCTCTAAGTGGGATATGGCACTCCAGGTGGCCCCGGAGGTTTTCAGTCATTTACTTAAAGTATGTCTTTGCTGGGGCTCTTTATTAAAGAGTCACTGTAAAATTATTGAAAATGTAGTTGGATCTTCTGACCTTTGATCCACTGAAGGCCAGTACCTCAGCAAGGCCCAAGCCAGATACAAATTTGCATGATTCCGGGCTCCTTATCTTTAGTCTTGGATTCAAACTGAGATTAAAACTGTTTGGAAGGGTCAGACTAGGATAGGACTAGAGGCATTAGAGTGTAAAGACCATTATAAGTAGTAAAGACTTGTCAGCTAGTGTCAGTCTATTTTCTTTGCCGATCTAGAGAAAGATCAGATGTTAAACATTGTTAGGTCCATCTTCCAAGGCTACAGTAAAATATCATGTATCATGGAAGCACAGGCATAACAGCTTATAACCATGTAACCTTTGAACTTGGTAAGTTACAGCACTTTAAATACATCTGGGTTTCCGGACCAGCAGGCATGGTCTGCGTGCCAAAATTAGATACAAATTTGCAAGATTCCCGGGGACATATCTCTGGTTCGCTAAAGGCTAGCAAAGTGATCTAGGACTTGTTGGAAAGGGCACGTCATACTCTACCTGTGGAGGCTTCCACAGAATTATCCTGGATGTTATAGTTGCTTGATGCAGCCATTTTATTCATGATTGTTGTATTATTCATGGTTATTAATGAGATTTTAAGCTGAAGTTGCGCAACTCTTACTAGTTAACAGTGTTAACATAGAACATTAGAACATTACAGTAAAGCAAGCGACCCCAGTGAGTGACAACACCTAAACCAGAATATAATACTCCCACCATAATCAACCAAACCGTTGATTTTTACCAGCTGTGAGCGGCACCACACATTGAGGTCCAGTGTGTTGCTTTAGACCGTCGGATACAACTGAACTCCCCAACACCATGACAGCATGATGATATTTTGACGCTGTTATTTAGATGATGTCCATTAAACCAGTGTGCCAAAACCACAGCTGGACAGCTAATATGTGATAGGTTCATGGCTTGTTTACGTTTTCAGCACAGACATTCTGAATGCTTTGTGACGTGACCCCATGCTACATTTGAGCACTTGCTTCCTGTAAGAACATGGTGGGAAGCAAAAAATCAGCACTGCTGTTAGTATTGGAATACTGGTACAGGCGATGTATCGTCCAGCTCTAGCCTATTCTTTGGGTCTCTGCTTCGCTCTATCAAACCTGAGAAGGCAGTAGCCTGAGCTTGTTACAGCCTCTAAACACAGTGTCAGTATCTAGTGTTTTAGCACCTCGGCTTTCACTCCACTACAGGATCCTCATTATGGAGCCCTTCAGCCCTGTGACCTCCCTCCGTGTGTGAGGAGGGGTAAGTGTATGTGTGTGTGTGTATGTGTGTGTGTGGGTGCGCGTGTGTACGTCTGGTCTGCCTGGTCCAGCCCTCCTCAGTCTGATTCCATCAGCGCTGCCTCTAATCCACTTACTTAATGAAATACATAATTAACATATTATAATTGCAGTAAAGATGGTTTTGACAGAAATCATTTCCCGTATCTAATACCATGGTAATTTAATCTGTTCCCCACTCCCTAACGCGACCCCTTGTGATTAAGTTTGGTCCCTTCGTTTTTTGGTGAGCTGGAGTATGTGAGCATGTGTGTGTGTGTGTGCGGGCGTGTGTGTGTGTAAGTGTGTGTGTGTGTGTGCGGACGTTCATTTTTTCTTCTTCTTCTTGTGATTATTATTGTCCCTGCTTTTTGATTGATTGACAGGGCTGTGGCAAGCAGATGGGTCATGTGACCTGGCAGATGGTGGAGAAGAGCAAGTGCGCCTGCTCCCTCTCTGTGTGGTCTCCTCTTCTCCTCTGGATGTGTTGCATAAACAGAACAGACGAGAATGGGAGGGGGGGTTGAGGGTGAGAGAGAATATCTTCTGAATTACAGGATGTTGAGCTATAAAGAATAAGACAAATAGTCTCTTCTGCTTGCAAATTTACACTATACCTCTGTCCCTGTCAACATCTTCAGTGGTGGTCTCATATACAGGGAATATATCACTCTGGGATGTGGAGTTGTTTACGTTTACATTTTTGCAGTACATGGCCATAGATTCTTAATTGATTATTAAAGCATTTGCTTTGGTCGTGCATTGAAATGGGTTATGTATTATATCATGAATTATCGTAGTTTTTCAGTCATATCCCATTCATAAAACATTTAGCTGCATGTCACTGGGGGGAACACAATGTTGTTTCTCCACAATGAACTTCAGAAGGAACAACACTTTAACTAACATTGTGGTAAATTATAAAATACATAGCATACAGTATAATATGTATTAATCTGAATTCAAACTGAACTAAAATGATCAACAGCAAGTGAAAAATAGTTTTACTGGTGCGTCAAAGACATCTGTGTATCATATTTCAGAGGTATTTACTGAAGTAGCATACTAACCAGTTAGCTCTGGCCTGGCCTCTCTCATAATACCACTTTGTACCTCAGGAGATGATAACTCTAGAGTCAAATCTGCTATCAGTCCAAAAAGAGAGAATGAAGAATTAGCAGCGCCCCTATGGCGTATTCTTACCTTTTTTTTATTCACATTGAGGGTCCTGATACATCATTTAAGGACCAGCAGCCAGTTGAAGGACCAGTAAGCACCAGTAAACCGCTGCCCCTTCAAACAAAAGACTAAAGAGACAAAGCAAGAGTAAACATAGGCATTGCTTTCCTCCACTGCGCTCTAGGAGAGTTAAGAAATAAAGTTACCGAATGATACCGAAACCCCATCGTTCCTCCCATGGTCTTCTCTGATGGGGTGGACACCACTACTTTCTGGTAAAATTAGATCAACAGGTCATGTCTTTGTACAAATTGCTCCTGTAATGTAAGTTAATACAGTATGATTTTATTTTATGAAGTCATTTTGGACCATGTCTATCAGCCAGTTTATTTTGAAACGCTGACACAATGTAAATGCAACATGCATTTTTTCATTTTTAATAATAATAGTCACTGTTAGAAGCATGTGGTGCAAAAATCAGCTATAAAGACAACAGGTGGATGCGGTGAACGCTGAAACTAATTTGAATCACATTTAGTTTGTTGAGGCTTCTGGCTAATATTCTGTTAAATGCACAGTTTAGTTAATACTTGTACTTAATGGTCAAAATGAAAGGGTGGTCTCTGATTTTTGCACAGTACCATATTCAATTCCACTCAAAAGTTTCGAATCAGTTTTCATGTTCATTTTTTCACATACAATAACTTATACAGAGCAGTTTACATTTAATATTTCAGATATTTTGGCAACAACAAGAAGTTATTCAAGGGCAAATGAAATTCTTTAATTATCTATTTATAGAGCATTTTTTTCATCCTCCTTGAGATGACTGTCAGTTTTGAAATGCAAGGCTACATGGAAATCAATAATAAATGCATGCAGTTAGTTTCAAATCATCCACAGCTCAGGTTATTGTTCTGGACACGTCCAAAATGTATTTATTTCTTTATTTCTTTTTTAAATTTCTTTCTTTATTTACAACTTAAAGGACTAGAATCATTTTATACAATTCATTGCCACCATACCACGTTTATGTTTTGGAAAACACTGTTGAATATTTCACTTTTTTTATTTCATCTATTTATTTGTTTATCTGTTTGCTTGTTGTTTGTTATATAGCCAACTTGTCTTTGCTCTGAAACTGCCAGATAAATGTCATATATAAGCTTCTTTTCTGTAGAGGACGTATTAACTGACTTCCACTAAGCAAATCAACCAGAGGTGTTCAAACTGTGGCATGAGACACTATATATGTAAGCACACCAGCCTGTAATAAGAGCACATCGCCCCGAGATGACTACACTGTATGCGAGGTTAAGGACCTCCCTCCAGTAGCTACTATAGCTTATTGTTGTTATGGCAGGGTTCAGGCAGAGAATGGGTTTAAATCTTAAAGCACAGATAGCCTAACAATGACTGATTATTGCACTAACAACCCACAGGCTCCAGGGGATGGCTGTAATGCGATTTTCCCCACACCATCATCTATCCTGGGCAATAGACAACTGACCCCGCTCTGCCCCAGGGTCACGTGGAGTTCAAGGGGTGGTGCGTTTGCAGGCTTTAGGTAACTAACACGCCAAGCCAAGGCAAACTTTCATTCTTTATATTGTCTCCGTATTTCTCTCTTACATGCTTTTGGGCTTTGCTTTTCTACTTTCTCTGACTTCCACACACAAGCAGCTCCCTCGTTTTGTTGCACAGCCCTGCAACAGCTCTAGTCTGTCCGGCAACTTGAGAAGCATGGCGAAACGCTGGCCTGTTGATCAAAGGCTGGTCCTCATCTCCTCTTCATCTTGCGTCTGACGGAGACTGATGCGGTAAATAATGATATTAATTTAATCCACCGAGGCACCAGACATGCATTAAGCTGCTCTTATGTATATGTGGAACAAAAAGCGTCGAGGCTGATGGATGGAAGGCTAGCGTGGCAGGATGGAGCCGGCTCCATGCGTGTGCACCCCCTGAAACCAGAGACAAGAGAGAGAGCAAGAGACGAGTGGAAAGTGTATGTGTGTGTATATATAGGTGTGTGTGTGAGAGAGAGAGAGAAAAAGAGAGAGAAAGAGAGTGAGGGAGTGTGTGTTGAATAATGAGCGCTGTGCTCCCAGAACAATCACGCTCTCCATTTTGCACTGTGTTTTCACCTGATGTATCGCCTCTGTTGAGGGAGGCCATGTAATAAGACCATTTGGGCCCCTCATTTGTGCGCATTAGAGGCAAATATCTTACAGTGCCCTTAAAAGTGCCTGGAGGCCGACAGAAACAGCGATCCTGACGCACGTTTGCAGAAGGTGACGTTAGGAAGACGTCCAGACTCTTGCTGACTAACCAACCTGGAAGAGTGTCGAGTGAAAGAGCAACACAGTCACTACAGCAAAAGGTTCGACCAGAACAGTAAGCCCATTCTGTTGCAAAAACCCGATTGGAGATCGAACAATGCCCATTCGCCATCTGACCAATGAACGAGAGCAGACCTGTGATGCAAAACTGCTGAGCTGCATTTTGCACCAAGCTTTAGAATGCAGGAAGCTCATTGTAAGCAGATATAGGTTGGAACTAGTCACAGTTACCAGGTATATGTACTCAAGTATAATTTGGATTGACATGCTATATACAGGTTAGATGCACTTCTATCTATCTATCTATCTATCTATCTATCTATCTATCTATCTATCTATCTATCTATCTATCTATCTATCTATCTATCTATCTAGGGTTAGATCTAAATGTGTGTGTGTGTGTAGGTGTGTGTGCGTGTGTGTGTGTGGCCTGTAAATATTTTAGCTTTATATTTTTTTACAGTTTTATTATGTGATAAAATAGAAACAATGCACTAAAATGTGCAGAAACTTGGTTTTGGTTTTTTTTTGTTTTTTTTCAAAAAAATCAACTAACCAGTGTGTAATATGACCAGGGGGTTTTGTAGCCTATGCATACACCTATAGCTACTAATTCTGGTTTGATAATGTTTATAACAGATGGCTCTAGTAGAAACCAGTATGTACTGTTTTTATGGGATGTTGGGCTATAAAGCATAAGACAAATAGTGCTTTTTTGCTTGCAAATTCAAATTACACTTCCATCTCTGTCAACATCTTCAGTGGTGGCCTCGTATACAGGGAATATATCACTCTGGGACATAAAGTTGTTTATGTTTACGTCTTTGCAGCACATCGTTACTTAAGTGATTATTATGGTGTTTGCTTTGGGTCTGCATGGAAATGGGCTATGTTTAATGTGATGGTATTTTTCAAGCAATCTTCTTTATATTCATTACAAAAAATGTCTTACTCTATATTGCTGAGGAAATAAAATGTTGTACCTTAAAGAAAACAATAGTTTAAATATTCCAAATATCTAAAACAATCGACATGTCAAGAAACAACCGTTTTGACTGTATTTTAAATGTGTCTATGTATGTATATATATATATATATATATATATATATATATATATATATATATATATATACAGGACGTGACGGGGCTAGCTGGTGAGCATGCTATCATATAAAATTGGTTCAAGATTGCACAGTTAATCTGGGAGTGGTTGCCGTGTAGTCCACATACTAACTGAATAGCAGGCCTATATTTATATTTAAGTTAGCATGCTAACCAGCTAGCCCCATCACATCCTGTCTCATGCAATGTAATTGTACCTGAAAAGGTAATACTAAGATACTGTTAAAACCTGTTGAAACCAAGGCCTGCTATTCAGTTAGTATGTGGACTACACTGCAACCGCTCCTAGATTATTAACTGTGCAATCTTGAACCAATTTCATTTGAGAGCTCTCAGTGGACCTTGACCAAAAGGTTGTTGTGTATACTAAGAACATCCCCCTGTAATATGGTACGGTTGTACTGTTAATTCCATTAAGTCTTTTTTTCAGTCCCTACTTTAAAGCTACTCTACCCTCTTTTATATTTAAGCTAACTTGACTAAAAGCTGATAGGCAAATCTGTTTATTAAAAATATGGTATATTTGATTTCTCACTTGTAGCACAAATAAGATACCTTATCTGAAGTAATATAAGGCCAGTAATCACAATCATATTTACCTTAGCTTGGATTAGATGGATAATGTGAATGGGTTTTTCTGATATTCAAAGTGGGCTGATTTGGCAGCAAAAAATTTCATTCATTTAAAAAATATGAAAAGATGTTTACATGATATTGATTTGGTTTGCATAGGAATAGTCATCATATGAGGAAAGAACCTGCTTGTTTTAATTAGATACAACTTAAACCATATTTAAATGGGATTAGTTTTACATGGGGACGTGGAGTAATGTAATTATACTACAGGACATCAGTAAATCTGACCGATCAGCGCCGGATAGGAAATCTCAGCATAAATAACTGAGACAGGACTTACACACTGCCGTCACTGCCGCTACGCTTCACATTGGCTTACCTAAAGCCAGCAGTGTGGTGCCTCTGTGAAGTTCTTTGGATTGTATTCTGGATTTGAGTGGTGTATGTTGTATGACACCTGAGGTTTGACACAGACTTTAATGACCAGAGGTGTCTGCACCAGGCACGACATATATAGTTATTTATTATAAAATTAATTGATGTAGAGAACTCGGATGGGAGTAAATTACTGAGATATAATTATATTACCCCATCTCCCCAAGTAAAACTAATCCTGTCTGAATAGGGCTTTAGTCGCACTCAGTAGTGTAGCATCTCAAACTTTGGAATCTTATGTAGCGACTCTAAACAAACACTGTAGTGGGTTAATGTTAATGATGTGCCTATTTTAGCAAACGTTACAGCGCACTACAGTTCCTTCCAAAGCTGAATGGGATGTACTTTCTGTAAATCTTGCCCAACCTCGCACCAGTTATTACGAAAAAGCAAAAGCTAAAAATAATGGAAACTGGCCTTAGAAAGGCTGATACTCGTTATTCCTTTGAATTAAACAGGTACTTTGTGTTTATGTGCCTTTAAGACTGACATATGTAAACGACCTCTGTCCTGGCTGCCTGTATTGTCTGGGGTTGGAAAACACTAAGACACTCTTTCTACCTTTATCATGAATGGGCGGAGCTAAACTTCTATCACAGTCTCAGTATGTGTAAATGTGTTGCTTTTTGTGATCAACCAACGATGAATTCCAAACGGACCATTTTTCAGCTTCCTGTTCATGTAACAATGTTTACATAATAAATCCAACTCTTATTTCCAAAACAGTGAGGGAAGTTTGGCTTTCCGCGATATGGGCCCTTTAATGTATCTGCCAGGAGGATTTTTAGCCCGTATTGGCAAAATACCCCATAAGCCGCTTGCTGTTGCAGCGCAAGCAGCATCTCCATGAGCAGACTGAACTGTGGGATGAAGAGTACAAAAAACTGATGGGACCACTCCAAGCGGTCACTGTACGAAAAGGTCGAAGCATCGTGTTTTTGGTGTGAAATCCGTCCTCCAGTTCTGTTGGAGCAAGCTTTTTCTTTTCTAATTGCACATTAATGAGAAACTAATCAAAAGAATATGATGATCAGACTCGTGGTAGATAGTTTCCATCTCTCTGATGTCTGAATTTGCACAGCGGATTTAAAGCGACGCTCCGGCCTGCTTTGTAGTCACGGCTGTGATTGGCATTTACTGCTCTTTTGATTATATTCAGGCAGGACGAGTGGATTTAATTTGTGTTTGTGTGTGTGTGTAAATAGGACAGGCAGGTACGTGAGAGATATGATAAGCCGGTTTGGAGAAGGAAGCACTATAGAAAATGATTTTAATCAAACACACATCAGTTAGCAGAAAGAGCGGGTGGGATGAGCAGACTAAAGCACAGGTGAGATAGAAGAATGTAATGAAAGTATTTCCAGGGGGAACAGGTCAAATTTGATCAAATATGATACATTTCAATGGGCCATGTCCTACGTTTTCGACTTTTTAGCTTTCCCTGAGGTCAGTGTATAGTGTTTAATGGGTTTTAAATAGTTTATATGGCCAAAAGAATGAGGACACTCCTTCAGCTTATTGAATTCAGGTGTTTTAGCCACTCCCACTGCTAACATGTGTGAAATGGGTCATACTGAAGAGCTCATCAGGATGCCATCATCGCCACAAGCAGGGCCAGAGTGGGATCTGTTTTTAAACCGGGAGATACATGATGCAGACAATTGCTAACACATGTTTGAAATCAAGCACATGGCTGTGTAATCTTCATAAACTAGCAGTGGCAGTAGAATGGATCGAATTAAAGAGCTGATCGGAATGCCACCTTTGCCACAAGCAGAGCCAAAGAGGGATCTGTTTTTAAACCGGGAGATACTTGATGCAGACCAGCTCACCCCAAACTATAATACACAGAGTATGTAGGACATTAATGTCCTGCTATATCATTACATCACACTATAGGCTATACCCTTCACTATAAAGCATCCCTCCCCTCAATAAGTTATTTTTGCCCAGAGATGATGACTAAACATAAAAACAAACTGCCGAGATTAACATAGATGACGAAAGACACAGCAAAGTTAAAATCCTAAACCTAATCATCAAAGCCAAAAAAACATAGGCTACAGCCCAAGGAAGGTGACATGACAGTTAAAATCAGACAGATGAGATGAAAAAAACAACTAATTAAAACTTAATCATTGCATGCAAAAACATATTTCAACAAGAGAATAAAAAAAAATAATGATGGTCCATTTGCTTCTTACCTCCAGTGACTCAATGCAAAGTCACATTAGACATTCACTTCAGCCCATGCCTGCTATTGTAGCAAGGGTACTAAACGCTGATATTTGTATTTGGTTTTGATTTTGGGGACAGGCACACATTTAAATGACCCCAGGCACATCTTTTAACCACAACTAGTTCAAATTCAAAAACTTGCAAAAACAGACTGAGGGCTTGAAGCAATCAATCAAATCAATGCTGACATATACTATTAAAAATCTGACTTTTAAATAAATATGGTTCCCCCTTTTGATTGGGTAGGCCCGTGATCAACCTGTGGCTATGCCCTTGTGGTAGTGGAACTGCAAAGTGCAATAAACTCTGAAGAGGATGTTGTGTCATCCAGAACAAGATCGGATGATACTGTGGTCAGATTCACACTGAGTTTGATATGATAATCTCTCTAGATAAGAAGTTTGTTTCTTACTTAACCTTCCATTCCACCTTAAGGCAGCGGTCGCATACTACTGCCCAAACATGCATTAGAATGTAACTGCTGCCTCATTTAAAGGTGAGGCTTAGGCTTCCACTGTGGGAGCTTCAGGTACAGTTACTACAGATAGACTCTCAGATGAAACAATTACATTTTGAGCTTGTTCTCATGTGCATGAGTCTATACACAGGCTTACAGGGCTTAAGCTACCAGTCAACCTGGAACTCTCCTAATTACCCATTCTGGCATAGGTCAGTTCCATGGCCAACTAGCTATTACTGTATTATAAGGGCTATTTTTGTGAAATGTAAGCATCTAGAGGCACCAACAGCTCAGCCACAAAGTTCTACACTCTGTGGTATTATTGTGCATACGAAGCTTCTTAAATTGGGTTGCCATGGCTGAACAGCTGGACACAATGAAAATCATTCATAAAGGCAGGTTCTGGCTGGAGTGGTGTAAAGCATGCCACCTCTGAGTAGTTTTCCCGGGGTGATGAATCACACCTCACTATCAGCAGTCTAATAGCAGAATCTGGGTAAAGCCAATGCTAGTAAAACTCTACTTCCCAGAAGGCATACCAAGTTTGGTGGAGGTGGGATGATGGTCTGGGGCTGTTTTTCAGAGTTTGGGCCACTTAGCTACACTGAGGGGTAATATTAATGCTGTGGCATACAAAGGCTTTTTGGACAGTTATATGCATATTAGACACATACATACCCTGGCATGACTGTGTACCTCATGACCCCATGCACAAAGTGAGCTCTGTAAAGTCATGGCTTGATGAGTTTGACAGTGGCCTGTACAGAACTCTGATTTCGACCTCACTGAACACCTTTGGGATGAAATGGTACATTGATCGTGAGGCAGGCCTTCTCACCCAATATCAATACCTGACAAATGTGTTTGACTTACTGAGCACAAATTCCCACAGACATGATTCCCAATCTTGTAGAAAGTCTACCCTGAAGAAGAGATGAGGCATTCTTATCAATGCCTATAGTTTTGGAATAGGATATCCAACAAGATCAAGTGATGGGCATGTAGCGTACCTAGGGAATCATGTTCCTTATGGGATACAGTCTATTGTAATAAAACTGCACTGTTTGAACACCAACATTCACAAACAACCAGCACCAATCAACTCACACCTTTATTAAGAAGCTGCATCTCTAAGAAACTGCTGTATGTGTATAGGTAAACGTGTTGGGTTTTATGTGACATCACACAAAAAAAAAAAGATTGAGAAATTAATGTATGAGAAAAAAAAGAATTAGAAAATAATATTACTAAGAAGACCAGGCAGAGAACATTCACATGTTACCTCAAACTCCCATTCCCAAATAACAACGTGGAACACATGGTTTTCCATGATATGGGCTCTTTAAAGCATTTACCTGTGGAATTCAGGAGGATTTTTTTCCTACCCTGGCGGAATATCCAGTAAGTTGCTTGCTGTTGCAGTGGAAGCAGCATCCTCACAGGCAGACCGAACGGGGGGATGGATATTAGGCTACATTAAGAGAGCAGGCTGGCAGAGGGGGGGAGGTTAAAGACTCTGTGAGTGGCAAGTGTACATGAATACTGCCATCAAATGCCAATATGTTGGGAGGCCTTGGTAACAGCCTGTGGTCTCGAGGGAGCGCTGCGGCAGTTCAGGCGAATATCAGACGGAGAGGAAAACAATTTCTGGTGCCAATAATGCAGCACAGATGAAAAATGTTTTAATATTTGCCGCTGCTTTATGGCAGCCGCTGTGACAGTGATGGACTCAATGTCAGCTTTTTCCCTTTAAATGTCATGCTCTGTCTCTGCTCCATCTGTGTGTGTCAGTGGGTGTGTGTAGTACGTGTTTGTGTTCCCAATAGCCTGCCGGTGCATGTGTGTGTGTGCCTGTGTGATCTCCCTGCAGCTGACAGAGTTCACTCTTCTCCTCTCCATTGATCACAGTGTCTTTTTTCTGCAGTAATAGCAGACTTGCCCAATGCCCAAATCCACAAATGTGTCTCTCTCTCCCATAATGAACGATTTGCCCCCAAACCGCCCTCAACGCCTCTCTCTCTCTCTCTCTCACACACACATAGATGCTGTCCTCAGCTGCCAGCTAAAGCTTTCCAAACCCAGCAGCATCATTTGGAGAATAAAGCTCCTTTATGATGTTTGAACAATACATTTCTGTCACATTACAAAGAAAGTAATGATAAAATAAGACAAATAAAAAAGTAAAGGAAATGGTATTGCTGGAAAACATCGCACCTTTTTATTATTTTTCTTCCCTTGTTTTTTTTGTTTTTTTTTTTTTGCTTGGCTGTGCACTGTCATGTACTACCGCACTTCAAAAACTGAAACCCATCTCCTTGTGTATATATACACGCATTCCCAGAATGCATGTGCGTTCGGCGTTGTTTGTACGGTTGCCACGGCGCTCCCCTGACCTCTACTTGAATGCGAGACTCCACCCATTCCCTGGTGACCCAGACTTGCACCCACTTAGCGGGTCTGGGGTGAATCAGTTTGCCATTGTCATTCAGCCCACACCCCTCCACTCTCAGCACAGCTAGTCACCTCCCACTGGCAGACTGCACTCCGAGCAGCGTGAGGCCCAGCCGCAAAACCACAGAGAGGAGCGCTGGACTGATCCGAGGTCAGTCCCAGTTTAAACATGTCCCTTACAACCACAGGGGAAGTATACTTGAGCTTGACTAATTGCTGAAATGTGGCATTTTTAATCAGTCATGTCTGTGTATTAGATGTAGTCATTTAAAGGGACAGTCCAGCTTTTCTAACCCCGTTGTCTATCTGACACATCTGTATCGTACTGCTGCTGTACCAGTAAGAATAGTTTTTAAGTTTTCCTGTGCCTAGAAAGGCATGACTCAAACACTCGCCTGTGTTAGACGTCATTGGGCAGTGGCTAAGCACAAAATTAAAATGACAGCCGTTAATCTCCAACAGCATAAAATGTAGGATTAGGCACACAAGAGAAAATACAGACCAGGGGTCATCAACCGGAGTACCACTATTCAGATCCAGATCCAGCAAAGTGTTTATAAATGATTAATGGTAATTAGTGACACACAGAAACTGAACAATGTGGCTTTTGTAGCAGGGATGTGTTACGTGTTATTTAAACACCTACTTTGTGTAAACAGGCAGCTAAACTGGCTATAGATTAGTAATATGGCTAATATGGCTTCTAAAAACAGTGTCAACAACAAAATTGTATTAATTGGATTTGATTTTAAATTCATTTGATTTGTTTTTCATTTGTCATATATACATATAAACATTTGAAGACTTCATACTTGCTTATTTTCTTTATTTATTGATTTGATAATTCACTTATTTTAGTATTGTATCCTAACCCTGTTCTCATAATACAAACAGTCCATCTGTATATATGCACTGTGTAATCTTATATATTTTATGTAATTAGTTGTCTGGACTAATGATTTTAGCACCGTTGTCATTCACTTGTAAACAAGAAATGTAATGTAACTGGACCTTTGCAAGTATTACTTCAATAGGTGGCCTACTGTCATGCTTAGTTCCCCCCCAAGATGACCCATTAAGTTCCCACTACGAATCATGTAAAAATCTTGAACTGATGAATTACCCAGATCTAAAAATGTGCTTCAAAACAATAATTGTTTTTTATCTGCCAATTTGCATCCAGTATAAGCTAAGAATGGCGTAAAGTTGAAGCTGCTGCATAAGAAAACAATGTTTTGAGAAGCGCAGGAAGACACGTTATTTAGTGCTATCATATGGTAATGAGCTCTGCAGGAACGTTGTAGTTAAAATTCCTGTTTTTCCGTAACCTCCACCCAACTCTACTGAGCCCAATTAAGAGGCTTAATCAGCTAACGACTTTGGTGCGACCCACTAAAGGGAAATTAAGGAGGCAGGAGTGATTGGAGAAAGCAGGGGATGCTGAAGGGACTGGATGAGCATCTTTAGTGAGGTATGAAGAAGACGTGAATTAAAAAAAAATAAAAATAACGAGTGACAGACAGCATTCTTAAGACCATTACACACAGAATGAGATACAAAGAGAAATCATGAAAATGCAGAGGCAACAGTGATTGGTCACGTGAGTTTATCACACCTGTTTGAGGGCAAATCAAATAATACAGCGTTTTGCAATGTGGCCGACCTTCTTTGGCATGAGATACCAGTATGCAGCCGTATGCTAAGGTTTGAACACACCTAGCCAAGTGACATGTTTTGTTGATAATAAGTTATTTCCTCTACAAACACGTTTAAATATGTCTTTTTATATTTACACTCACTGAGCACTTTATCGGGGACACTGACATCCACTCCTAAATGTGATCAGATCTACTTACCCTATAGAAGCATGTTGTAGTTCTAGATTACAGCCTGTATTTCAACTGCTTCCCCCCACAGAGGATCACTACAGATCAGGTCCTGTGCAGCAACAGATGAGCTATCTTCTCTGACTTTGTATCTACAAATGTCTAAAAGAGTGGACAGTGACTGGACACAACTCCAGCAGCATTGCTGTGTCTGATCTACTCACACCAGCACAACACACACTAACACACCAGCACCATGTCAGTGTCACTGCAGTGCTGAGAATGGTCCACCACCCAAATAATACCTGCTCTTTGGTGGTTCTATGCACCTATATGGTAAGTGAGGTTTATTAAATAGGCGATTAATGTAGATAGAAGGTAGGTGTTACTAACTAAGTGCTTCATGGGTGTATTTACTGAGTTTATTGTATTGGAGAGAAATATCCATAAACAAATATAATACATTTCCAAAGACATTTCATTTATCTTCTCCAGTATATGAAATTCACTAAATAAACATATTTGGGATTAAAATGTGCAGAAGGGTGATCTTTGTAGAGGTAGTGTTAACTTGCTATCCATTGTTTTGCCAATGTTTGCACTGAGCACAGCGATGCTTGCAGAGAGGTAGGTGTATTCTTCTTTCTAGGTATGAGATGAAACTGATGGAACAGTAGGCATGGTGGTACCGACCCCTGGATAAGAGCATCCGCTAAATGCCATAAATGTAAATGTGTTGCTACCCGGTCCTATCGGGGTATCCAGTATCAGCTAGAGCAGGATAGGTTCTCCTTCTGTGTTTTGTTTCTCTCGAGGTTCCTTCCCTTTGCCACTGTTGCCCCTAACTTCCCCATTGGAACTCGGAATCAATAAATCAATAAAATGTCCAAACTTTCAAATACAACTGCGTATGTTTATTCATATTAATTAATTAATTAATTGTTATTTATTTATTTATTTATTTATTTATTTATTTATGTCCAAACCATGTTCGGATTGTAAAGGCCTTTACCGCTGTGAATTATTCAACGCCGGCCTTGCTCAGTTGATTATATATCAGTGTGGCTATTCATAAAACGTTATGACTTAGTATTAGCTTTCCATTCATGAAAGAACTGGAGCATCCGCAATACTGCAAATGTGCTTGGTGAGGTGCAAATGTGTATTTGGGGGATGAGAGAGAGAGAGAGAGAGAGAGATAATGGCAGGTGGGTGCATATGGCTGTGCTTACATGCACGCTTGCCCCTGTGTTTGTGGACAGAGATTTGATGAATCTTCAATTGATCCATCATGGCTGCTGGTCTGTCAGAATGTTCTGTAGTGTAAGCATGTTCTACGGAAAGGCCTTGATGCCTGAGGCTAACTAGAGAATAATTAAAATATCTATTAATAATTCTGTCATCTAGCTTCACACCCCCACCCCACCAAACATGATCCCTTAATGTGAATCATGGAATGACACATTTAAAGTACTTGAGACAGAAAAATAAAAACCTGGTCTGGATTGTACAGAAGGGCTTTCAGATGTCCCAATCTGAAAATCCAATTGAAAATTACAATGTGAGCTTCCCATATTAATCTTTGACTGTGTAATGCTAATGCTAATTAAACTTCACAAGTAATAATCTTAACATCTGTGCTCTACTCATGCATGCATTCTATAGCTTGTATACACATTTTATTTATTAAGTGCCTTTAATAACTGTGTAGTAACACACACCATACCTGTAAAAACAATGTAACTACTGCTGTTGAGGTCACTGTTACACATGGACCACAGCAGAACAACTTGTTTTACACATGTGGATTTTGAGGTAGATACAAAATAGGTACAAAATAAAACGCATGCTGTTATATATGCAGTATGAACATACAGGGGTTGGACAATGAAACTAAAACACCTGGTTTTAGACCACATCATTTATTAGTATGGTGTAGGGCCTCCTTTTGCAGCCAATACAGCGTCAGTTCATCTTGGGAATGACATATACTGCGTCCTGCACAGTGGTCAGAGGGATTTTAAGCCATTCTTCTTGCAGGATAGTGGCCAGGTCACTACGTGATGCTGGTGGAGGTTCGTCCTTCTTGGTGGTATGCTGACATTACCCTGGATACCGTGGCTCTTGATGCATCACAAAGACTTGCTGTCTTGGTCACAGATGCGCCAGCAAGACGTGCACCAACAGTTTGTCCTCTTTTGAACTCTGGTATGTCATCCATAATGTTGTGTGCATTGCAGTATTTTGAGCAGAACTGTGCTCTTACCTGCTAACTGAACCTTCACACTCTGCTCTTACTGGTGCAATGTGCAATTAATGAAGATTGGCCACCAGGCTGGTCCAATTTAGCCATGAAACCTCCCACACTAAAATGACAGGTGTTTCAGTTTCATTGTCCAACCCCTGTACCTTTGTGTAATATGAAATATAAAACTGGAGTTGAAATATCTGTAATACATATCTGTAATCACACTGTGACAAGTAATACCTCACAAGTAGTTCCATTGTTGTTGCAAGCATTGTTATTGGTTAACTTTACAGTTATTACAGACACTTAATATAAATCTGGACTATTAATTCAGTAGGAGAGGAGAGCCAAAATAATGTTCAGATTTTTTAAATATAAACAGAAAAACTGTGTGAACTAAATTAAATTACAGCTGAGTTTTCCTCATACACTTCATCAGTATGTATTCTAAATGTTCTAATTGAGCACTAATGTAAGTCTATTCTGGAATGCTTTGTTTTGCACTCATGCTGAGCATATCTAGGCATGAACGCTGGCTATGAACGCTGGTTTGGATATGCTAGGTAGCACACTTAGCTGTATTCTGCTTTGTGGGTATTAGCACTGTTAGCATTGGCTCTTGTGTGGGCATCTGAGCTCAAGGCAAGTTTTAGACTCTGACCTTCTTCTACCAGTAAACAAACCTTCTTTAACAGTACACTAGGAACGCTTGTAAGTGGCTCTGGATAAGAGCACCTCCTAAATGACGTAAATGTAAATGAATTTGTAAAATATGTTCTCAATATGTTGCTTTAATGGAATTTATGGAATACATTACTGAATATATTCAGAACAGCGTATTCAATATTTAGCCATCACTACTTGTCTGCCCATCCCTGGCCTTGGAGGGATGTGACTTGACCAGAGATCATACTCTCAACTTTCTAATGATGCACTAGACTAGTGTGTCAATCAGGAGCCACTTCATATGCACTGATTATTTTAGAAAAATCTCCTGTGTTGTAATTACCATATGCAGTGTTTGCCAACCCCATCCTCAGGACTCCCAAACTATGGCTCTACTTATGGAGTCCTTAACTATGACTCATGACCATGCTTAGCGTGTTGTCAGGTAGGTTGCAGTAAAAATGTGGACCCGCTGGGGGGTCCTGAGAACCAATTTGGGAAACAATGACATAAAGGACTACAGCTACCAAAATCACCAGAACTGACCTTGCATTGCAGTCCACATGACTGTGCTTAAGGAGCTTGGGCAGATGGGGGAATTTGCCAGTGCTGAGCCTTCCTCAACTGAAACTGTGCAGGGCCCCCACCTGCCTCAGTGTGTCACTGGGCTCCTGTAACATCACTGAATTACATTTTTCAGGGTCTGAAAAAACATAACACTGATGCTACAGTGAGATGAGACAACAGGATGCAGGTAGCTACATGTTGCATTGCTTGTAAAAAAGTCATCATTATGGTCTCGTCTTGGCAATGTTTGAAAGCTCTCTGCCACTTGTTGCTGCCAGTTTGCAGGATTAGTTTGCAGGCTAGCTAACTTTCTACCATGAGGTAAACCTGATATAGCTCCAAACCTTTTAGTGCATTATACGAAATATAGAAATGTATCACAAGAAATGCAAATATGAATGTGTGTTAAAGAGAAAAAAGGTAGGAACCTAAACTTCACATTGTGCTTGCTGGTTGCTGGTAAATGTTAAATGACTTTACCTTATTTAGCCAGACCTCTCTCAGATTGCCTGCAGTCCACAGGTATCTTATAGACCTTTTCCACCATCTTCTTGTTCAAGCACCTAATTTTGAACCGTTCTGTGTATTTCCACCAAATATAGGTTCAGAACCTGAAAAGTTCCCTCCCAGCTGGAACCAATGAATAGCAGGTTCTTTATTATAAGCTGTGACAACATCTATGGGCTTGTCGGTTGTTGAGGAAATGGAAGGCAACAATGGCAACACCCTGTGGTCTGCTAAAGTACCTCTTTTGTGTCTTCTCCCATCTGTAATAACAGTACAGTCATATACAGGTAATCTGCGCTCCTTACCATCTCCACTTACTATTGTTCAACTCTCTTTGTTGACATTGATGACGTCTCCTTTGATATTCCTGTGTTGGTTCCCTGGTTCCTATCCTGGTTCCCTGGATAGCACCAATGTTCTACAAAGCCTCAACTGAACCAGTTCAAGAACCATGATTCTTTTGGTGAAATGGGCTATCCATGGTTTGGCCATCATACGCATTCAGTATGAGATTAGGCAATAGCTTTCTGGTCTACTGGATAGAATTAAGGTTCTACGCAGACTGGCCAGAACCAGTTTAAGAACCAGGGTTCTTTTGGTCAACAGGGCTGTCAGTGGATTGGCCCTTATAAGCATTCATTATGAGGTTAGCAAATAGCTTTCCACCTCCCTGGATAGCACCAAGGTTCTATGAAACCTGAATGGAACCAGTTTAGGAACCTAGGGTTAAGCTAAATTGTTATTTAGGTAAATAAATACAGTACACTGGAAGAAAGGGAGATGTTAATACAGCTGTGTTAGGTCTGATGAGCAGGACAGAGATCTAGAGGCTAGAGAAGGATTGACGAGTGATGCACATGAGCAAGCGGAGTCTGTGGCGTAGCCTGTGGTGTCTTCCGGATAATGTATTCATATTCCATTACGTCCCTGGGCCATGCTGAGGAGGCCTAACAGAAAACATACAAACCCACATGAGATCTGCACAAAATGAGGCTTGAAGTGTACTAGACTCTAACATGGTGAATGCTATAACTCTCCCTCCATAGCTTGTGACACCCACAGAATCCACTCAGGATATTCTGATCAAATCACCTGCTGTAATCTGACAAATTCCCTACAGCAGGCCAGAGAAAGTGCAACCTTACGAGAGCTCCATGACTCCTAACAACTTTAAAGCCAAGATGGCCACATGAAGAGTAAAATGATTTGTGAAAACCGAGAAACAAATTGAGGAACAAATTCGGTGGTGGGCTTTAGATGGCGAGGCCTGAAGTAAGCATTACTACAGGCCCTGTCAACAAAGCCTTAAACGCCTAAGACGTTTAATGAAATAGAACACGTCTTGCATTCGATACACCTGACATTCTGCTGGAATTGTGTTACTTGTCAGCATTTGTGGTGTTGTGCTTCATCTTGTTGGATACAGTTGTGCTTACGACAGCATCAAGGGGACTTTAGGGAAGTAGATTCGCACGGAGTGTAACTAACCCGTTTTCTCTCTCCCCCACCATTGTCTTTCTTCTGTCTTTGCGGGCTGCGGGAGAGGCTCGGGCTCTTGCAGGCGATGAGAGTGGTTTTAGCTGTTGCCAGAGGCTTTAGCAGCCATAAAAACAGGCCAGTGTTATAGCAAGCGGCTGGCTAATCTCTCCATATCTGCACAGACCCATTCTGCCTCACGCCGTGGGGTGCCTGTCTCTCCCTCGCTTTCGCTCATTCCTCTTCTCTCCCTCCTTGTCTTTCATTCCCTTTTTTCTCTCTGTCTCTCACTCTCTTTTCTCTTTTCCGTCCCATTTCCCCACGCTCCCTCATTCTGCCTCTTGGACGCCTCCCAAAACGAATCAGGCTCATCTTCTGGCGGCTGCATGCAAGAGAGGGAGGAGCTTTTTTTTGCTGAGAGAGAGAGAGAGAGAGAGAGACAGAGAGAGAGAGAGAGAGAGAGAGAGAGAGAGAGAGAGAGAGAGAAAGCAAGAGAGAGAGAAATGAAAGAAATGAAAGTGAGACAAAAAGAGAGGACAGGCCCATTCTGAGAGAGAGAGAATGAGAGAGAGAGTAATGCATTGTGAAGGAGAGTGACAGAGAGTGAGAAAATGAAAGATCTCGAAGAGAGAGAGAGAGAGAGAGAGAGAGAGAGAGAGAGAGAGAGAGAGAGAGAAAGAGAAAGCACGTAAGGAAAGAGAGGAGAGAGAGAGAGAGAGAGAGAGAGAGAGAGAGAGAAAGCACGTAAGGAAAGAGAGGAGAGAGAGAGAGACAGAGAGAAAGAGAGAGGACTAAAAGCACAGACCCTTTCAGAGTGAGAGAGAATAGACAAATAAAGAGAGACAGCACAAACCCATTTTGAGTGAGAAAGTAGAGAGGGCAAAAAGAAAGAGAGAGAGAGTGAGTAAGACATAATCTGGGAGGAAAGGAAGAGATGGAGATGTAGAGAAGGCCTCGAGCACTCAGCATCTGGTAGCCTCTAAGAAGGGTAAGTGTGTGTGCGTCTCGGCGAGCAGGACATATACTGGCAGCACCTGGACAACAAAGACACACACACACCAAAAACACACACACACACCCACGTACACAAACACACACACATACACAACGACGCTCAGTAACGGTGTCTCTGAATGATAGCTAAAGAGACAGCTGGTAAATGCCCGGCCAAACATAAGCCTGCGCGTCCTTCACGGGGCTGGCAGAGGAGCCTGCATTCTGGGCATTCTTCACTGACAACTCGCTCAGACCGCTCCTATCACTCACCCATGCTAGAATAACAATCATGACATTACTGTCAATGGATCTATCAAGCCATGAGTTTATTGCAGCTCGGTGTGATTGGGAGGTGAAAGTTTGGATGTGTTGGTATGTGTCATCTTATTTCTAGTGTTTGCCTGGCAGAATGTGTTGGTGAGTTTATGGCTTGTTATTAAAAAGGCAGTATACGACAGAAAAATAAGGCTGGCTCCTTGTAGGGTAGTTTTTGTGAAAGTAAATGAAAGCTAATGTGTACACAGGGAGAATCTGTGCCTACATAGCCTTTGCTAAAGTGAGTGAGTGAGTGAGTGCATGTGCATATATGCACTCAGGCTTGGTGCATATGTGTGGCGTGTATGCTCTTGCTTGTGGATCTTGGGCTGTGCGTGTGTATGTGCTTAGCATGGGCATAGCATTACAATGATGCTGTTCACGGTGGGTTTTCCACCCAGTGACTGTTTGCATATTTTGAATGGGAAAACCTGAAATGTCCACAGACACACAGCTAGGACAAGGTGGGAAAGTTTGAATATCACTACAGTTAAACAGAGAAAGGGGATGGAAAAGGGTTTTCGGTTAAGCTATGATGTATCAAGCCCTAGGCCACATGGTTCCCCTTTCCACTTTCTTCACTTACTGTTTGGGATGCTTATGTCCATTAGCCTGTACTCTGCCACAAGTGGTCTGTTTGTATTACGCTGCTGTGATTCTCTTATCAATCAGAACAGGTGACCGGTGACTGGAAATGATTCCAAAGGTTGCTAAATCCTCTATAGCGCCTAAGTCAAAACTGTGAAATACAAAAATGGCTTGGCACTATGTGCTTCCAAAACTGTCTGATGAATTAACCTTCCCAGATGCAAGATGGAACAAGGTCTTCTTATTTGAATGTCATGTCAATTAAACCATTTGGTAATGCATGTTTTATTTTTTATTATTTTACCTTATTACACTTCTTTTTGTTATATAGTGTTGCATACTACTATGATATTATAAACTATAATATGGCAATAAATTCTGCTTACTTTTGGAAATTCTAGATCTGCTGAAAGACTCAGTGACATCTAGCAGTATTTTTTTGCCTAACCGCTGCCAATTGGTAGAGATGGCACAATCAGGTTAAGTTCAACAACTTTTTTATTATTTTAGTAACACAAAAAGAGCAGGAGGTTAAGGGGTTAAATCTCTCCACCTTGCTTGTTCTGAAGCAGCTGCTTATCATAGTGCAGTCCATAGTACACCAGATGATGAGCTAAACATTCCATTTCTGACCTGCGTTTCCTGGGCATCGAAATGGTTGTGTTGGACAGTAAGGGGGGAGACCTGGATAAAAATATGGCGGGGCATGGACAGTCTTCTGAATTCTATCTTTGTGTCCTGATGGTAAGAATAAGCATCTCAATCTCCAGTGTTTGTTTTTTAAAAACTATTTCCATCCTATAGTTTTTGTACTGTTACTTTGTGAAGGCTCTTACAGAACCTACACGGGTGAAAGCATGTTGTTTGTGTTTTTAAATCAGGAACACATGCATTCAGTTTTCTTCATTAGGGGCTGAAACACCTTTACTGCACAAAATATTGAATATTGACCTAAATCTTGACCTCAGAACAGAACAAGTGTATTACTATTGTATAGTGCGCAGGCATGCAAGCTGTGTGCATGGTGCTGACATTAACATGCCATTGTTGCTGTGTCAAAAATGAGCTTAGTAGGTATTATATATTTACATGTAATATCATTATGCAGGAATGAAACTCATCATAAACCTATCATAATCTTTAACAACAACTGTGACTTTGGAATTCTATAGAATAAAAAATTTCATAACTGGGCTTTGCACAGTTCTCAAGAATTCAGCGCAGACATTTTGAGTAAGTGGAATTCTCCTTTGATAAAGGTGTGTTTAGGTTTTGTTGGCAGTACAGAGATGGAGCTACCAGAGGAAAGTACTGGAATGTCTTAATGCACCGCCTACTTGTACTTGTATTCAGAGTGCTTTATCTGTTCAATACTGAATTATGTATTTGTGTTTGGTTATAGTCCTACATTCTTGATTGGGGGTCTAGGTGCACAGGTGCGTATGTGTTTGTATTGTTTGTGAGGCTTCCGTGTGGATCTAGTCATTGCCGTGTGTGTGCATGTGCATATGCTTGTGGGTCCAGGTGCATATATATATGTGTGTGTGTGTGCGTGCGCACGCGGAGTCGTGAATGCTGAGAGAGGCCGAGTGTTTCCTGACGCCTGTCGGGCTGGGCCTGTCACAGCGGAGGAGGGAGGTGTGATGAGCCCAGGCCCGAGCGCTGCAGCCCGTCAGCCGGCCGGACCTGAGCTCCTGATGAGCTGACAGCCAGCGCAGCACAGGCCTGTCTCAGGGCCTCCCGGAGAGACACCAGCACCTCATCTAGCCCTAGCTGTCTGTCTGTCTGTCTGACTGCGCCATCCACTCCACGTAGAGCGCGTTCACGGCTAACCACGGCCCACCATCTGCCTGTCCGTCTGTCTGTCTGTCTATCTATGAGTCAAGGTTTCGTCCTTTTCTGGGTGTTCATTTCTGGACTTCTCTTCAGTGTCTCCAGGACGGACTACATCATGTGCATAAGACTCCTTATAAGGCGCAAATATCACATGACTCTTTTAGTTTGTTTTCCAAATATAAACTTCAGTTTAATGCTTGCAACGTATTTTAAGGAAAGTTGGGACAGTACAGCCGTTTCCACCATATAAAGACATTTAGGAATTGAATACACCGTGTAATGACAAGTTCAGTTGTAACTATGTCCTGTTTTTCTTGTATGGAGGTTTTGAGGTGGGCAACAGTGTGGGGGTCTTCATTATTGCATTTTGTACTTTACAATGTGCCACTACTGGGACCACAGTCCAGTCCAATCCAGCACCAGCACCAGCAGACTCCAGCTCCACAGCCATGCCTTTTTAATGTGTGCAGAATGTGTTTTTTTTGTTGTTCTGTTGAAATATTCAGGGCATCCCTTGAAAAGATGATGTCTTGAGGGCAACATACTCCATGTACTTTTTGGTATTAATTGTGTCACCACAATGCTTTTGTGTTCATTTCTTCCCAAAAAGACTTGACTTCTTTTTTGCTGATTCATCTGACCACAATACACATTTCCACTGTGTGAGGGTCCGTCCCAGATGCGCTTCTGGACACACTTAACATAAGGCTTCGTTTTGGCACAGTAAAGTTTTGACTGCCGTTTGAGGGTGTAACTACTGTGCTCATGCTGTCTGCAATCAAATACAAGTCAAAGTGTAGAAATAACTGCTATCTATTTGTATTTACAATTTCCCATACCATCCCCATTTTCTATACCGACCATTTTCTGATTTGGAAGTGTAGTAACAACTAATATGTACACAGAGACACACGTTGAACACTGTGGCTTTAAATTACACTAGTAATAAAAAAAACAATCAATAAACACACTGCTATGAGAACTTGTATGCCAGCTTATGCTGGCCATGGTACAGGTATTAGAAAACAAGGGGTAGCAATGAAAGCTTAACTGCAAGTCCTGCCAAGAACACATCAATGCTACGCCACTCATTCATTCAATACTCTGTCCAGTTGCAGTCTGCCACCTGGCTTTAAAAGGATTCAACTTACGCTCCTGTTCTGTTGCTTTCAGGTGCTGATGTTCTCCCCCATCACCAGTTTGTTCCTGGTCTACAGGGTGTTGGCTCTGCCCCTACTGTCCATACCTGGCAGAATCTGCAAGAGAGACTTCAAGACCTGTGCCCAGACCAGGGCCTACACCAAAGACTTATCCTTCAAACTGTACACCTTTTTGAGCATTAGGACTTTGTTTCCCATCACTTTTGCTTTTACAATTTATCTGAACATGATATATTGCCTATAGGAAGACAGTTTCCTCATGATGCCTGAATAAGAAGCTTGTTTTTATAGTAGTTTCTTTGGCTCAGACATTATACCAGCATCAGGTAAGACCTTTCACCATCCAACAAGTACAATCTGGACCTATGACTGTTCTTGCAATAGAAGTTTAGCCATTAATGAATTAATTTACTAGCTTACTATGAAAAGAAATGACCATAGCACTTAGCCTTTTGTCGCTGAGTCATAATGTGAAAGCATTTCTATATAAATCTTTTAGAACATGGAACAGAAACATTAGCCAGTTGTTCATGACGTCTTGGCAGCGTGATATCATGATGGATGTTGAGTTGGATTCATGTAAAAGTAACATCCATGAAAGTGCTGAGTGCATACTGCCACACAGATATGAAGAAAAAGACCACATCTGGGACACTTTCACCTGCTGTGTGAACGTAGCCATTTAGTCAGTGCTGCAATGAAACCTCAAATTTTCAACATGGTAACTCCTGGTATAGCAGTGACAATATGCTATGTCATAGAGCTTCAAATGGGGTTACATCATGAAAGCTAAATCACATTACATGCCAAATAACCATACAATTAGTAAACCACGGCACTCTGTAGCTCTGGCAATGGGTGATTTGACTACTGAAGATAGGCATGCATAGCAAGCACATGCGTATGATCCCGCACTCCATGCGCAGTCAAAATTTAGAAGTCAAATGCGCTTTTTTTTTAAGTACGAAATTATCAAACACGACACTTCCTTTCCCCATCAGATGCTCCCTAGGGTCTTTGTTAAAACTGACATTACCCACAATGCTCAGCAGTGCTGCCTCTGCCCGTCTGTAACATGCTCATTTTCTGGGTGGCAATAAATATTAGAATAAACTGCACCAAAGCGAGGCTGGTCAGGGGGTTCTGTTCCCTGTCTGCTCTGGTTGCCACGGCAGCTGAGTGACAGACCAGCCGAGGGGGGGGCAGTGGGGTGTTGGATTAGACGAGGTGACAGGGGTGAGAAAACGAGGGCCCCTTTTTTTTCTTTTTTTTTTTTTTTGTCATATAAATTTAGCCCAGGGAAGGATGAACAGAGCGGGGCGAGAGAGGCCTTCCTGCAATTGTTGACGCCCGTCAATAAATCAGATTTTTAATTATCAGACACATGACAAGAAGCAGTGACAGCAACCCCCCCTCACCCCCACCACCACCACCACCCAGTTCACAGGAGAACACTCTGTCAGCTCGGCTCAGAAACACAGCGGTGCTCTGAGACTCGAACTGACACTGCATCTGCAAGAATAGCACTTGTCAGAAACACACCCCCAGCCGCACGGATCCACCTCATCAGCCATGTGAGCGGGTTTTAGGATTTGTAAACAGGCATCCGCTAATTCTGTCGCATGCAAAACATAAGCATAGAACCTCAGGAAGGTTTGGCATACAAGAACGCTTTGATGACGGACGTTTCTCACAACAAATAAGACCTTTTGGAGGAACCATTTGGAAACCATACATGGGAACTGTTAGACAAGACCAATCTGATAGGACACAGTCGTGCTAGCTATAGTCTATATATCTAAACCACAAGTTCACCTCATCTGAGTAGTTTAAGATAAGTAAACCTGCTTCTTCTGATTCTGCCACGTGCATAATGCAGGAGTCTGATGGCGAATGATGGATAAAGACTAGAAGGTTTTGATGATGGATGTTTCTCAAGAAATAAATGAAATTATTAGGAGAAAAGTTGTGTTAGGACTAAGCAATGCTATCATGCTACAGAAACTCCATGTAAATGTGCATCTGCTAATGCTATCTCATGCAAAAACACAACATTGGGGCCTGAGCAACTCTAAAAGCCTTTATGTTCTGATGAAGGACATACAGGGGTTGGACAATGAAACTGAAACACCTGGTTTTAGACCACAATCATTTATTAGTATGGTGTAGGGCCTCCTTTTGCGGCCAATACAGCGTCAGTTCGTCTTGGGAATGACATATACTGCGTCCTGCACAGTGGTCAGAGGGATTTTAAGCCATTCTTCTTGCAGGATAGTGGCCAGGTCACTACGTGATGCTGGTGGAGGTTCGTCCTTCTTGGTGGTATGCTGACATTACCCTGGATACCGTGGCTCTTGATACATCACAAAGACTTGCTGTCTTGGTCACAGATGCGCCAGCAAGACGTGCACCAACAACTTGTCCTCTTTTGAACTCTGGTATGTCACCCATAATGTTGTGTGCATTGCAATATTTTGAGCAGAACTGTGCTCTTACCTGCTAACTGAACCTTCACACTCTGCTCTTACTGGTGCAATGTGCAATTAATGAAGACTGGCCACCAGGCTGGTCCAATTTAGCCATGAGACCTCCCACACTAAAATGACAGGCGTTTCAGTTTCATTGTCCAACCCCTGTACTTCAAGACCTTGTAGAAAAAAGCTATACAGAGGCCGGTCAAGGGTACAATTATGCTAGCTAAAAGTCATATACTTACCTATAAACCTCACTGGCCATGTACATAGAGTCATAAGATCCTGAGAGTGTATAACAGGAATATGCTGATTCTTCTTAGGAATTTTACAGAGAAACTAATTTGGTAACATATTCGGACAAATGAGACCTAGAAACTCTAAAAAACATGTCTATAAACCATAATAGCTAGGAGTGGGTTATTACACACAAAACAAAACCTTAGTACAAGAGCATTGCTGGACAAGAACATGTGTATGAATAAATACATTTCTCAAGGAGAGTAAGATCTTTGCAGGACACATACCATATTAAACCATGTTTGTGACCTTTATATACAGATCTCATTAGCCGTGTGAGCAGGTTTATGATACATAACCAGGCTTCTGCTGATTCTGACAGACACAGAAGACCTTGGGGACAAAGCAATGCTGAGCAGTCATGCTACCTAGAAACCATACATGCAGTCCAACTTAGGAAATATAAGAGCCTTCCACTAATTCTGTTGCATTCAAAACACAAGTGTACAGCCATTGAAAGACCGGGATTTTCCATTGATGGATGTTTCTCAAGACAGAGACCATAGGCAAAAAGGCCACGTTGAGACAAAGCAATGCTGGACAATCATGCAAGCAAGAATCATTTTGACCATATATTTAAATTATGCATATACACACACAGGCAAACGATATGTAAACAGGATTCTGATAATTCCATCATATTCAAAACACAAGTAAGACATTTTAGCACGGACATTTCTTAAGAAGAATGAGACCTTTGGGAAAAAGGATATGTTGTGAAAGAGCCATCTGGGACCAATGGGAGCAATGCTGGATGCAATCAGACAAGCAAGAGCTATATATTTAAGCCATCCATGTATATACACCTCATTAACCATGCGAGCGGCTTTAAGATACATAAACAAGCATCCACTAATTGTATTTCACATCAGTTGCAAGTTTTGAGCCCAAGCAACGTCCAAGGAGAAGAAAGTCCCAATGATGGACGTTTTTCAAGACGAATGAGACCTTTGAGGGAAAAGCCATATTGGGACCAGGCCATACAGGATGCAGTCAGGCTAGCTAAAAACTATACATTTGAGCTGTGAAAGAATATCCATTTGACATTTATTCCTGTATGTGTATTGATTATGTGACAGCAGCAATTTGTTTGCCCTAGGGAATTTCATTATGGCTCATGACATTGGTCAAATTCAAGGAAATGTGGTTTACATGGTAAGCATAGATCATATACAGTCTCAGAGCTTCAGTTTGCCAACAACACCAGCAATCTGCCTTATATCAGGATCTGCGCTGTACGTTTTTAAAGCCACAAGCCAGAAGGTTTACCACACTAACCAAAAAAATGTGCTTTTTATGTAAGCCATACTGTATCGACATTACAACACGGTGTCATAGACATTTTAAAAGGGCTTCCATTTCATCTATTATGCTGGGGAGGAAGAAAAAGGAAGGTGCATTCATTATTTAAGTTCAAAACCACTATGGGGCAGAACATTTGACTGTTGAACTGCGTCCAGGTATCCGTCAAGGGCCCCATGTGTTTGTGTTTTTGGTCGATTTTTACATTCCTTCCCCTCTGAATCCCCTTTCATCTTGGCTTTGAGCACTTGCATTTGTGTCATGTCAAACTAATGAATGCTCAATCTCGGCCATGTCTTCCTTCACTCTGGCCGAGGAGGTCTGACCAAAGTTCTGGCAGAAGTTGAAGCCCGCATTCACAGAGTGAGAAATAATGAACAGAGCTCTAATTCAAACTCAGGCTGGCTTTTTTTCAGTTCTCCAATCGCTAGGAGTGTCAGGAGACCGGGCTTGTCATACACAGCTGATGATTTTACAAAGAAACAGCCAAAACTTGTAAACAAATCAACTGACATTTGAGACAAGATACATTAAAAGATACTTAGGCACATTTTTTCCTGCAAATTATCATTTGGGTTATTGCATGACGTACAGAAACCCCTATGATTAACTATGTTTTCAACCCCTTTAGGATTTCCGAAATAAATCTAAATCTCACAGCGCTGCCAGTATCAATATTCCCTCCCCCGACTTTCTCAGCAACTTAAATGCTTACAGTTTACAGTTCCCTCAAGGTTTCTCTCAGTTGTGTTACATTTGAATTATGCTGCTGAATGCCTGTAACTGCCTGTAAGCTGAAAACATGGAAGATCATTTTAAACTGATTTTAAACTGAGAAATGAATATAGGATGGATAGAATTCCTTAACATCAACACTTGTGTGCTTAATCTCTTCATTATTTAAACACTGAATAATTTCAGTCAATGGTTCCTTAACAACTGAAGTGAAACCAGGTTCTTTAGGGATGTAGATGTGATTCTTTAATGACATTCCTTCGAAAAACACTTTTTAACATGTTTCATATGTAGTGCTAATATGCTAAAGCGCTCATGCAAAGCAGTTATAGTATAAGGATCTTTGGAGTGATATCTTAAAGAACCTTTCAAGTGATAGTTCTTCAACATACTTAGATGAAACCAGATTCTTCGGGGACACGAACATGCTTCTTCTTTGCCATTGCTTTCAAAAATCCTTTCTGACATGTTCATTTTGAAGAATGTAGTGCTAATATGCTATAGCACTAATGCTAAGGAGTTAAAGCGTAAAGATCTTTGGAGTAATGTGTTAGATAACCGTTCTATAGGGATGCAAACATGGTTCTTTAATGATGCCATTCTAAAGAACCTCCTTTGATGGCTTTTTTTTGAAGAACCAAGTGCAAACATGCTAAGAAGCCATAGCAGAGGGTTCTTTGGAGTGATGCTTTTTGATTGATAGTTATAAAAATACTTAAGTGAAATCAGTTTCATTTAGATACACAAATATGCTTGCTTTTTTTACATTGATCCAAAGAAACTATTTAGATCCATTTATTTTGAAGACAGGAGTGCTAATTTGGTATAGCAATTATGCTAAGGAGTATATAGCATTAGGTTCTTTGGAGTGATGGTTTTAAATATGCTTTCAAATGATAGCTCTTCAAAGTAGCCAGGTTCTTTATAGAGGTAAACATGCCTTTTTGACATTGTTCCAAAGAAACCATTTAGATGCATTTATTTTGAAGGATGTAATGCTAATTTAACATAGCACTTATGCTAAGGAGTTAAAACATTTGGTTCTTTGGAGCGATGTCTTTAAAGAACATTTGAAACTATAGCTGTTTGAAATACTAGGTTCTCCTGCTATACAAATACTATTTTGTTGCATTTATTTTGATGAAGCTAGTGCTAATATGCTTTAGCACTTATGCTATGGATTCTTTGGAGGTTCTTTGCCCCTAAAGAACCTTTCAAATGATATCTCCTTAACATACTTAATTAAACCCAAGTTTCTTTAGGGACACTAACATGCTTCTTCTATGCCGTTGCTCCAAAGAACCCCTTTTCCCCTGTTCATTTTAAAGAATGTAGTGCTAATATGCTAATGCTAAGAAGTAACAGCATTGGGTTCTTTGCAATGATCCCATAAAGAATCTCTCAGTTGATAGTCCTTTAAAATACTTAATGAAAAGGTTCTTTAGGAAACAATAAGTGGTTCCTCTATGCTCCAGCAAGCCACCTTTAAGAATGTTGCGCTAATATGATAATGAGCTAATGTTAAGGAGTAGCAGCAAAGCAGATTCCTGCAGTCGCCAGCCTGACTGGTGATATTTTTACCACGCTAAACACAATGTTCTAGTACTAAAGCCCCTTCCTGGTTTCCCCCATGATGCTCATGGCAGCCCTCTGCACCCTGCCCCCTCTGCACCACCCCACGATGAACTCCATGTTTCTCTTTTGTGCTAACTGCCACAGGAAGAGAGGGCTACAGGCCCTGTGATTTACGAGTGCTTAGCTCACTAATTCTCGCCGGCCCAGGCAGGAGGCATGCATGTTTTGTCGACGGTGGCAGGGCCAAAGCTGCGCGCCAGGACGCTCCGTACGCGGTGCTTCCCCCACCCCTGGTGTAAATTTATAGACAAACACAGGATGAAAGCTGTGATGAAAGCTTTACAGTGATTCAGACTACAGGAGAAGGCGGCCATACCACCCGCTGTGCCTACAGGAAGGATTTACACAAAAGGCCATAGCTGGGTGAGGTTCAGGTTTGCTCAGTCCTCATGTCTGGACCTTTACTTACAGTGCACTGTAATTGTTGCTGGCTTGGATGTACGGTTGTAGGAAAAAGTCCTATGTTGGTCTTTGGGGTTACATGAAGATGTTGGACTTTTTATTTGAAGTAATTAAATTAATAGGATGTTAACAATACCATTTAGAGTGGCTTTTTATAACATTCTTCATTTTGAATATCCAAGTCAGTATGTTTTTTTTTACAGTGGCTGTGATAGGAACCAGACACCCAAAACAATTAGTCCTTTTAAACGGACTTTTAGATAAAACTATTACTCTATAATGGTCATGAATCTGATTTTAGATTCGAGATATATTATTTTATGATATTTTTGTGATTTTCCCAGAGGTCCAGTGGCTTGATCAGGTCAGATATTAAATATGTATATCCTAGGACTAATAATACAAACAATGGGCACAACATTAAGAGCTTGATCTAATAAAAAAAATATTTAGGAAAAAATGTGGTTGCTAACACTGAAAACTTGAGGGGTAGAATGAGTCATTGGAATAAGTGGAAAACAAGTGAGGAAAATAGAATTTTGTCTAATAATCTGCATAACCACTGTCAGGCTACCCAAAAACAAATAAACAGAACATCAGTGGACCACCAGCTTTGCTGTTAGTGGACCCCCAGTTGTCTGCTATCCTCCAGTTTTTAGAGTGGGTCTAAATATAATATTTAAATTCTATTTATTACATGCAGGGTAATGTGAGGCAAACTACATCACTTTCAATACCCAGCATGTGTAGGTAGGTATGTTGGTCATTCTAGATAGTACTGAAAATGATCATCTTTCCACTGCAGGCTGCGACCCCTGGTTCCTATCACCACCACGGTAACGACAGTCCGAGCTGGCAAGTTCCTCTACAGTGCATTATTTCACATCAGTCCCGATCTCCATTGCTGAACTATGCCGAAAACCTGAAAACCTGTGAAATTCCCCTTTAAGAGTGCACATTCAAACTTCAACGAATTTCGCCCCCACACCAGCTTTGAACCACACTTTCTCTCTATCTCATCCACACCCACTCTCATCTAGGCCGAGCACGACAGAGTTGACAGAAATTCAATACTAATGTGTTAAATGCACTCATAAGCATCAAGAACTCTTTACCATCCTATAGTTGCTTCCTGTAGGGGGCGCCAAACTTGTGATGAGCTGAGCTTCTTTTGGGATGTACCTAATTATTACATAAAAAATAAAAGAAAATAAAATCAAAATGATTCAAATTAAAACCATAGTCTTAACTCCTGTGGTTATAGAGTCAAGCATTATTGACTTATCAAAGTGCCTGGGAAAAAAAGCCCAGCACATCAAGGCTGCAAGATGTGAGCGGTTTTGATCAGCACTCGAAAAGCTTAAGTAGATAAGACGTGTTTTAGCAGACTTGGAAGGAGTCCAGCAGTCATAGATGAGACACAGAGAAACAAAGAACTAGTGTATAAGAGAGATGGAGAGAGAGAGAGCGAGAGCGAGAGCGAGAGAGCGAGTGCATGTGTGTATGGTGGGGGATATGATGAGCTTGTATGTCATAATTTTCCTGCTGTTGAATAAACGCTCCAGCATTGCAGCTCACGATCCTGCACAGAGAAAAGCCTTTTGAAGCTCCACGCTCTGATTGCCATGCTAGAAAGTGAGGGAACATGTGAGAAGCAGCTAATTTGGCACAATTGACTGGCTAACCTTTTTGGATCAGTGGATTACAGCCTGATTAATCAGCCATGATCAGAATTTACTGAGGCCTACAGAGTCCGACATGCTGCACTTTTATTTGTTTACTTGTTTACGCTTTCATATCTTATATTTTTTGGTATTTATTTTTCCCTGAGCTGACTTTATTTTTAACATATCTACAGTTTTATCCAACCTCAATTTTTTACCAAATTCATTCACATTGCAGTGCCAAAAAAACTATATCAAATATATAAAATAAAGGATTGAGATATGATCTATTGGAGGGTCATTAAGTACTATAGTAGTAAGCTAAATATACATCATCATCATCATCATTTAGCGTTTATACAGTGATAATAAATATACAAATATCATGTATAGGGTACTTTCTATTGCGGTGTGCCAAGCCCAAACCCCCAATTTTACAAATAATACTCAATACAAACATAACCTATATATTTTATGTATATATTTTTATATCATTTTTAACAAAAAAAGAAAAACTTTTTTTTACATCGCTACTGAAACACAGTCGTCATTTACAGACCTCAGACAGATCCTGCATTTTAAAACAGGAAGTAAGACTGTATCCCTGTCCCTCATGGCCACATGGTGAACAGTTAGATACCACTGTGGGAAAGGAAACATTTCCCAAAGTTTGAAACTCTCGTTTGTAACCTGAAGAATTTCCGTTACATAGTTTTCTGTAATTAAGGAAAGTGTTTTGTGCTTTAATAAGTGTAGAATGACGCTTTAATAAGCGTAGGATGATGTTATATCTGTACAACTGTTCAAAGCTGTGTTTCCTAGTCTTGTACCTGCTAGTGTTTAGTGCTAGTGTTCTGCTTGAACTGATCCAGAACTGTTACCAGAATAATTATTCTAAGACCGTTATGATTCCATTTATTTACTTATAAAACCATGTTTAATTATTATTTTAATAAACACAATTAACTTATCACTCAACGTGATAGAATGATCCTTATATATAGACTCATGAACATTCAAACGTTCAAACCGGTTTAGTGCACAAATGGTTCTACTCTATGGAATGGGTTCTTCTCTATGGAAAAGTTGATGATTAGACATGGCTACATGGGGGAAATGGTGAGGATAAGTATTTCAGTCAAATGTGATGAGGCGTTGTTGATCAAATACTCAAATATTACCCTCAGAAATAAATATATATGGAATATATCACTCATGGAATAATACAATCAACTACAAAAAGGCTTTACAAAGGAACCTTTACAGGCAGATTAAACCGTTTTCTTTACTGACAGTGGAGGCTGATATAAGATTTGTTTTCTTTGAGCAATGTTGGACTAATTCAATGGGTCTGTCCATCATGAATATTCACTAAACTGAAAAGGCAACTAGAGATTTTAAAGAGTATGTGTTGTATATCAGGATAGTTGTTTTCTAAGACGTCTCATCAGTTGGAAATGATAAGTGTAAGCCTGTAGAGTCTTCAAGACAACCAGCAACACCCATTTAGGGTGGTACTGTATGTAAATACCTAGCTTTATGTGACATCACAACAATTAACGCAGAGTGTAACTTAGCTTCCACATATAGCCTGTAACGGGAAGTCAATGGTAAATGAACTCAAGTCCTTTCATTTAAACATGGCGTACAAAACTTCAAGATACTGGCCCTTTAAACCTGCAGTCCATCACGCCACGCCCTACACACAATACGCTTTCAGAAATTAATAAGAAACATTCACACAAAGATGTTGCACTCTCCGCCTGTCAGTCCACTGTGAGCTCCTTTAATATTGCCTGCTGCTGTGAGCGAAAGCACAGCTGTAGTAGTGGAGGACGTCCCACGGTGGCGCAACTGCTCCCCGCTCGCTCCCTCTCTGGAGTTGAGCAGCACTGGAAATATGGATGTCGGGAGAGAATGTGGCAGATGGCTGACAAGGCATTTTTACCCATAACGCCCCAGTAAAACTTTAACTCCCAAGATTTAGTGTTAGCTCCCTGCACTTAGCAAGCTGCAGCCGGGGGCATATTTTTTCAAAAGTCCCAAACTGATGGTTCTGCAAGCTTCGCATAAACACGCTTTATTGATTGCGTTGTTAAAAGATTCAAAGGGTCAGTATCATTTAGCTAAAGACAGTTTTAGAGGACAAATAAAAGCTAAAAATTGCTCAAATGTTGGGGCGGGAGTTATTGATTTTTGGGGGGGAGGCAATTAAATTATTCATTTTGTCATAATGATGATTGATGAAAGCACTGAAAAAATCATTTTAAAGAAAACTTTCCCCTTTTATTTTTTTTCTAATACAAAGTTTGCGTGAGCCATCGTCTCAAACGATTAATAACACTGTCAACAAAACAGTTCATTAATCTCTTTTGATGACCGAGTCGCCACCTTTATTTTATTTATTTATTTATTTTCCCTTTTTTTTCCCAAGCACCACATCAGCGATGGTACTTAACGGTACTTCAAAATAAAGAGACTAACCCTGAGATGACCTCCAGACACGATGAGCACTTCGCAACCAGCTTATTGTGCAGCAGCTGAAGCCCTGGTGCAAAATGAATCAATGTAGCGAGCTGCAGCTCCGAAAAGTAAAGAAGAACTTGAATGAAATACCGGCAGACGTATTCATCACCTTGCTCTGGTAGGTCTGAAAGAGAACTGTCATGCTGGATTCCACTTTTTGCACCGAGTTTATTAAAACATAACACTTTTTCAGTCATATCTGTTCGGTTATGCAAAATAAGCTCCCCGATAGCACGTGTCGTCCTAATTGGGCCCGGGATGCCAGTAGGCCGGGAATTATGTGGTTGGGCTGAGGGGGAGAGGAAGAGGAGGGGCGCCCGGAGAGCCATCGCTTTCCTTCCGCCAGACACCAGCCTGGTCCAGGAGGCACACAGGGGGGCTAGCAAGGAGGGGGCTTCGGGTGCAAGTTATGAGGCACAGGTGACAGAGGCACACATCTGCCCCCCCACCGAAGCATTTTCAAGGGAGGAGGAGGAGGCATGCATGGCAGAGTTTGGATGGAAGTCTAAGACTATAGTAAGGAGGGATGAGGAAGGGGGAGGGATTAGTGTTTATGGTGCACAGCTGCTGGCGTCGCTGCGAGGGACCCGTAAATGAAAAGGGAAGAAGAACAGTCGCAAGCAGATGGGGAAGAAAACACTGAGCTCACTTTGTTTCTTCTTCTGTGTGCTCCACACTTTTCCAGTGTCTCTGACTGTTTCACTAGCAACTCAGCCTTGCCAATACTAATTTCAGTAAGACCTCACTGACCCATGCGTGTTTGATAGCCTCCACAAGTGTGCAAAAAGTGAGACCACCCTTGATTTATTTTATTTCCAGTCCAAACAGATATCATATATTATTCCATTCATTACCATTAAGTTATCCATCGAAGCATCAGGATACAAGTAGAAAACCTGTCAACAATTAAAGGAGCAGTGTGTAAGATTTAGGTGGATCCAGAAATGGAATATGGAGTACACAACTATGTTGTCATTAGTGTATAATCACCTGTCACTAGGAATCACTGTTTTCGTTAGTTTATTACAAACTCTTCTAACTTAAAAATGAGCCCAACTTAAGAGCAGGTTGCCTTCCAATGGAGGCTACTAGGGAGAGCTGCAGTGTTGCTACAGTAGCCTAAACCAGAATGGACAAACCCCACACTGACTGTAAGGAGTGCCTTTTGTGTTTTTCCACTGATGTGGAATCCTGTTCAAAATGTCCTACCAGACCACATATATTTATTGAGATTTATTGACCATTAAAACTACAAACTTGAACTGAATTGCTTTTTAGTAGAATGATCTCGGTCCACCTTAAATGGGGCAAAATTTACTTTCTGGTGCAGACATGTAGCATATGTAATTACTGGAAAGCCCCACATTGGCAAACGCACTTTGCTACTTCAATATATAGAGAGTAACCCCGAGATGACCCCCAGACATGATGAATACTTTGCAACAAGCTTATATGGAGCTAAAGCCCAATAATAAATAAATAAATAAATAAATAAATAAATCATGCAACCTCGCCACTAGAAGTTACATACTGCTCCTTTAAATCACATTTTTCATTGCTTTCGGTTTTCCAAAGAAAGCTGCAGGGATCTTTTCCCTCACCTTATTGAAAAAAAAAAGTTGTTTGCATTTTTATCCAAATATAAACAGGCTATAATTCCGAATGACTTTATTAGAGGTAATATAACTGTGTTAACAGTCTTGGTAGGAAATCACTTTCAACGTGCTTCTGGCACATGACCATTCCCAATGTAATATGCCAGAATGAGCACCAGTCATGTGTCCCAGATATTCGTTTACATGATTGATGTAATGGATATTTTAGTCATGAGTAAATATATGTATTTCATGACTGGACTGTGTACTATATATTTACATAGTGGTTGGCAGATTTAGTATTATCCTGGCTAAGGAATATTCTGAAATAAAGTTATATTTAAAGGGCCCATATCATAGAGAACCAAATGTCTCGTGCCAACAGATTTCATTTTTTAAGAAAATGAGTCTAAAGTGATACGTAAACTTGTTAAGGATGCAACATACACCATTCACTAGCTTGTCCATACAGTCCATCACTAATTGAACATACCATTGGCATATCCCATTTTAAGTGCTTGCCCACATCTAATTTATATAATGAATGCAATATCATGTATTTTGTAGTTTGATGCATGAGAAAGGAAAACAAGCAATAGACAGTTATAATCGTGTAATTTCCTCATGTACGGTCATTGAAACCAACAACACAGCAAAAAGGCATTTCGCTTAGCTAGCACAGTCCTGCCCCTATCAGTTCTGAGTGACCCAGAGAATGTGCCACAAAAATGTGACTTCCTTCATGAGCTACGTGCTGCTGCTGTCGAAAGTAGCAAGTGGTCATAATAACTGGACGTGATTCTGTAGGCTTCAACCGATGTTGCAAAACACCTTAACACCTTAAGGGGTATGCTGGAGCCTATCCCAGACACTCATGGGGCAGAAGGTAAGGGGCACCCCCCCACAGACACACATTTACAGCTAGTGGAAATTTAGCATCTCCCATGGGCCTCACTGGTGCTTTTGGCTGGTGGGAGAAAACCTATGCAGACACAGGGAGAACGTGAAACCCCATCCAAAAAGGCCCACTGTCCAAGAATCAAACCCAGGCCTGAGCCGGGAGGCCTACGCACTGTATCACTGTGTGGCCTGCTATTAATTATATTAATTATAAAAGCCCTCGTTTGGACAGGAGGGGACCACCGGCCCACACCTGCATCATGAACCACCATTCTTGTGCATTGCTCTGAACATACACACAACCAATAAAACACCTACAGATGCCTGAACTGTTTGTATATAGCAAAACTGACCATCACTACATGAGAAAAGTGCATCATTTGTTTCACTGAAGGACAGCTCCGTATACTAGTCCACTGCTGACCTTTGCCCTCGCCCCTCCCCCTTGCAGCCGCTTCCCTCCACTCCTGCAGTTATAGTTTTATTATGATCTCAGCAAGGCTTTGGTCTAGCGCGGGCACGTATCTGACATCTACACCCAGGGAGCAGCTCCATCCTTTAGGCCTGCCGACGAAGAAAAATGGGGCGGCCCAAGCAAGTCGCGGAGGTGGACGCTGGCGGGATTCTCGCGCTTTATCTTCCCAGCATTAACATGATGGAAAATATGAATACTTGAATCTTATCGCAGGTGTGCTTTATAACGACATTCATCATAAGACGTAATATGTTTTTATCACGTCGAGGGAGCAATGGGGAGCCACCGCTCCACTTCCACACTGCGGTCAGCAGGCGATCCTGCCCGTGTACATTACCCAGATTTCAGTTATGGGGAGGAAAAAAATTGGGGGAAAAGATTATAAATCCTACTGCCCACCCTACCAACCCCACAATGGTGCCCCCCCCACCCCCAACTCTTTGTTGCCAGACCTGTGCTGAAATTAACTGTGGATCAGTAGAGCCAGGGCCTTAATCAGAGGAAATAATAAAACAGACATCACCAGAATCTGCTACATTTATTTCTTAAGGCTTTGTGAAGCTGTGATGAACCGGCTGATAAATGTGGAAAAATCATTCAGTTCTTTCTCTTTTTAATAATTCTGTCATCCCCCCCAGACCATTTGACCGTTATGCTATTAAAGTCATTTTTTTAGGAAAAAAGGCAATATCATCAGTCATTATAATCATTTAATACATCTTCTCTTGACCCCCCTCCCCCCTCCACTTTTATTCTCCCACTTTGAGTCGGAACCCGGAGCCAAAACGCATATCTCGGCGTGTTGCGGAAACGCATTAAAGCGCAGGGCAGGGGGAATGGGCCGTTTGCCACAGAAATGTATGAGCGATGTTTGGTGGTGGCGGCCTGCTTTACACCGTCTGTAGGGAATTTACAGATGGTGGATCTATGTCATTAATTCTCTGTGCCCAGAACTTAGTGGAACTGATTCATTGTTTGGAGCACAGGCGAGAGTTAATAATGGCTTATTCATACTTCTGAAATGCCTTTAGTCAGTGTCGCCGCTGGAGTAAACATATGTATTAATACATCAGATTAGCGTGTAACACAAGCATGCATTTCCCTATGTAATGAATCACGATGCGTCCCACAGGGGAACCACAAACTGCACGATACCCTCTCAGTGCTTATCAAAACGGGGGCACTCTGGATGCAATCAAATTTCCTGGTTACAGACATTATCTGTAACTAGTAGGACATGTTTTATTTATTTTGTTGAGTTTGTTTTATGTAGAGGTGGGCGAGATGACAGAACTTATTATTAGCATGATAAACTACACCACAGTGTGCTTTTCTGAGCACGAAGTAGGTATCGACAGCACTTCGAGAACTCTGACCACCTGCATCTGTCTTTCTAAGAGAGGCAGGGCTTTGTTCGGATGCTTTGTGGATACTTACCTTTAACATACATGCAATTAAACATCTACTAAATTCCATCTACTGGCCTTAACCCAAAACCTAAACCTATCTCTGGTCTGTATGTGGATTATTACCAGATTCTTTACAATTTCAGCATCTGTAGATAATCTCTAGAGTGCTATAGTGCACATATCCAAATGAATTGAGACTGAAAGAGCTCATAGTTAGCCCAGGCTAATTGGATTTTGTGCAGCAAAGTATGTGAAACATTAAATAAAACTGACTGTGTTCACACAAACAACACTACTGCTGTGACTACCCCACACAAACAGCACAACTACAGCCACTACTGTCATTACCGTCACACAAACAACACTACTGCTGTGACTACCACCCCACAAACAGCACAACTACAGCCACTACTGTCATTACCGTCACACAAACAACACTACTGCTGTGACTACCACCCCACAAACAGCACAACTACAGCCACTACTGTCATTACCGTCACACAAACAACACTACTGCTGTGACTACCACCACACAAACAACACAACTACAGCCACTACTGTCATTACCACCACACAAACAACACTACTGCTGTGACTACCCCACACAAAAACACAGCTACAGCTACTACTGTGATTACCCTCACACAAACAACACAACTACAGCCACTACTGTCATTACCCTCACACAAGCAACACTACTGCTGTGACTACCCCACACAAACAACACAGCTACAGCCACTACTGTCATTACTGCCACATAAACAACACTACTGCTGTGACTACCACCACACAAACAACACTACTGCTGTGACTACCCCACACAAACAACACAGCTACAGCCACTACTGTCATTACTGCCACATAAACAACACTACTGCTGTGACTACCACCACACAAACAACACAGCTACAGCCACTGTCATTACTGCCACATAAACAACACTACTGCTGTGACTACCCCACACAAACAACACAGCTACAGCTACTATTGTGATTACCCTCACACAAACAACACTACTGCTGTGACTACCCCACACAAACAACACAACTACAGCCACTACTGTCATTACCGTCAGCAAACAGCCACTACTGCTGTGACTACCCCACACACAAACTACTGCTGTGACTACCCCCACACAAACTGTGAGCTACCCCACACTACTGTCATTACTGCCACATAAACAACACTACTGCTGTGACTACCACCACACAAACAACACAACTACAGCCACTACTGTCATTACTGCCACATAAACAACACTACTGCTGTGACTACCCCACACAAACAACACAACTACAGTCACTACTGTCATTACCGTCACACAAACAACACTACTGCTGTGACTACCCCACACAAACAACACAGCTACAGCCACTACTGTCATTACTGCCACATAAACAACACTACTGCTGTGACTACCCCACACAAACAACACAACTACAGTCACTACTGTCATTACCACCACACAAACAACACTACTGCTGTGACTACCCCACACAAACAACATAGCTACAGCTACTACTGTGATTACCCTCACACAAACAACACTACTGCTGTGACTACCCCACACAAACAACACAACTACAGCCACTACTGTCATTACCGTCACACAAACAACACTACTGCTGTGACTACCCCACACAAACAACACTACTGCTGTGACTACCCCACACAAACAACACAGCTACAGCCACTACTGTCATTACTGCCACATAAACAACACTACTGCTGTGACTACCACCACACAAACAACACAGCTACAGCCACTACTGTCATTACTGCCACATAAACAACACTACTGCTGTGACTACCCCACACAAACAACACAGCTACAGCCACTACTGTCATTACTGCCACATAAACAACACTACTGCTGTGACTACCACCACACAAACAACACAACTACAGCCACTACTGTCATTACTGCCACATAAACAACACTACTGCTGTGACTACCCCACACAAACAACACAACTACAGCCACTACTGTCATTACCACCACACAAACAACACTACTGCTGTGACTACCCCACACAAACAACACAGCTACAGCTACTACTGTGATTACCCTCACACAAACAACACTACTGCTGTGACTGACATTTTGTAAAAAATAAATTTGATAATTTTTGTATATTTCAAATCTCAAACCTCAGAAAATATTTTATAATTTTTTATTGCCTACATCCCACATTTTCTTGCATTCTATTCCCCTGACTGCCATTTATTGTATTGTATTGTGTGGGTTTATGCACCAGAAACATGAGCCTTGAAATTACACAGGCTGTTTTTGTTTATGTCTTAAAAGCCTTTTAAGATTGATGCATGTAAATGATGCCTGTACTGATTGGTTTCCCTGTATTCAAAAAGCAGTCAGACTGAAACACATTTCATAACTTAAAAAATGATTTATACTTTATATTATAACTAGAAAAGTGTATTTCCTTATTCATATTCCTTACATGGAGTGATTTTTGTCCCCCAGCACTTGTTCCTCCCATTGACTCTTATTCAGTTTACCATTTAAGTCTATTGCTAGCCGGGTGCTAAGGTGTTGCTGAATGAATGGGGGTCAATAAACAACACATAGAAGAGTGCGGGTCAGTATGGCTGAGGACTAGCCCTGAGTAACTACATGCAGTTTAGTGGCTGTAGGTTGAAACTGAATAAGAGTCTATGGGAGGAACGAGTGCTGGGGGACAAAAAAGACACACTAATGAGTGCAGGGCAGACCAACACAAAAATTGTGCTTGGGGTTCTACCATGAGGTAGTTTAATGTAAAATGAGACCTGTCAGTCAAGCAGAAGTACGGTAGAGGGGTATTGGTAGTAGAATAGAGGGGAATTGGTAGTACAGAAGTACAGTAGAGGGGTATTGGTAGTACAGAAGTACAGTAGAGGGGTATTGGTAGTACAGAAGTACGGTAGAGGGGTATTGGTAGTAGAATAGAGGGGAATTGGTAGTACAGAAGTACAGTAGAGGGGTATTGGTAGTACAGAAGTACAGTAGAGGGGTATTGGTAGTACAGAAGTACAGTAGAGGGGGATTGGAAGTACAGAAGTACAGTAGAGGGGGATTGGAAGTACAGAAGTACAGTAGAGGTCACAGTGGGTTTTGGCCTGTTCCTCATTCATTAAGTCTGTATTGGCTGCATTATTCTGAAAGTCAAATACTCGTTTTTTCCCTGGTTGATGAACAGCATTTTCACACTCACTATTGCTTTTCAAAAACATCTGTTGTTTCTCATTCATTAAGAATTTGGCCATTTCTGGACGCTCTTTTTTTTTTTTTTTATCTAAGCATGATCACATCACATGCTTTTTAAACATCTCACATGTTCCTAGTCTTAAATTTCCTCCAATTTTTTGGAATGTGTTTCAAGCATCAGTTTTAAAATTTCAGATAACATATGCATGCATATATTGTCTTTGTACAGTTGTTGTTCAAATACGGGCAAAGAAGGATTTAGAAATAACTGCCTTTTGGTTTTACCTGCACTTTTTCTACTGTTCCAGTCTTTTGGAATGGGGCTTGTATGTAAAGTTGGCTTTCATGACATTACAAAAACAACAACTCTTTCTAAACAGGAAGATTTTTAGAAGGTTGCAAAAAGGGGCTGTTGGGTCTGTGAATCATATGCTTTAACATTGTTTATCTATTATATTGGAATTCATTTTTCCATAACTTCCTTTGTTTTTGTCATATTGCCAACCCTTAGTTTTTGGCTTACTTAATTGGCTAAAATGGTTATTATAAGGTAGTAAAATAAGCTTATTTTATAATTTGTATTTTTTATATTTTAAGTATACATATTTATATATTATTATATTATATGTTGTATATTTAAGTTACACGTTCAGTTACATGTACAGTCCATGGGGGCTGTCATTCAGGAACATATTAAAAACATTATACATGTTTTATTTTATATCCATTAACTATAACACTATAATTTCGTTGGCAGTGTATCTTAGTATCATTTGGTTACTGGTAATCCAGTCTGCTGTTCGAGAGAACAAAGCAGCATCAAGGTAACGGCTTAGCTGACAGGGCTAAATCTGTGCTAAAAACAACAGTGAATGGAACATAGCAAGTTAAGCTTATAATGTATCCCCTCTCGGTTTAATTGTGCTAGCTAAATACATGGGACTTAATCAAGCTTAAAAATAACAAACAAACAAATAAAACAGAGGTCCTCAGAGAACTCATTAGAGGCCTTGTCAAACTCCAAGAGACTACATAATTACTAACCGAAATAAAAATGCAAAGCTATTTTGTTTTTATTTCCTTCTCTTTCTGATTACTGCTGATCTAAGGTCATTGGGAGCCAAACTTTAACTTCTTTTATTTGAAAAGTTTGATTGAGGAATGGAAATTCTGCCCTGGAATATGCAGTCATCCCCTCCGCAAAAGGAAATTGGATCTTGCGCACATCCGCTTTTGTTGCCAGAAGAACTCAAAGGTCTCGCGTTTGTACATCGCACAAATAGAATATTAACAAGTGCTTATGCTGATGTGCTGGTATTGATAGGGGAGAAGAGAGCACAGACAGAAGGGGGGAAAAAGAGAAAATTACATTTGCTTACTTCTCTCATTAAAGAGAGAAAGTCAGCCCTGCTGACAGCGAAATGAAAAGAGTTCAACCAAATTTCTATAAATAAATCTTTTTTGTCATTTTAATTACTGGCTCAACCGCGCCTCAGACGAATGGCCAACCCATCAATCTTTAATTAAAGTCACGCATTGGAGATTTAGCCTGATGCTGTGGCTGATTGAAAAATAAGGGGAATGATATTTCTATTAGAGACTGTTTTATTAATACCATGTCCTGGCTTTAAAAACCATGTCCAATCAAAGGGAAATGATAGACAGTCTTTACATTGCAAATTTAAGCTGCTTGAGTTGCATGTGATTTTCACTGCATGATCTCTACTTGACTTGCATCCATTTCTAAGAGAATGCTGAGTAGGCCTAATATCTCTGCATTGCTGACTTGTTCCTGGTCACATGGTGAAGTTAGGGCAGTAATCCAACATTATGTATCTCTTACATCAAATACTATTAACAGGGAAACGTTAGATTTTGTGCCAGCAAGTCTCTTTCCAAGAAGTGTGATCTAAAGACAGTTCTCTTAAGGTGACATGGGCACATGGGAGTGATAAGAGTGTGACAATGCATACAGTCATAAACAAAAGTTTGGGTACCCCTACAGGGATGTACAGGGAACACCTCTGTACATTTTAATGCACAAGTCTGTTATTATATTTGCTCAATGTAATATATTGAAAACTTACATTAGGGCATGGGCAAAAGGAATATTTGATATTTCATGTTTTTGTTTTTACTAATAATGTTAAAATGATCAAATAAATAGAAACTGGAATTGAAATTGTCAAAAAATACCATATTTAGGTATGTAGTAAAGGTGGAAACAGTAAATCCACAGACAATTTGACTGTAAACTGAAAATGCTTCTGTGCTAAATGTATCCTGGTTATACAGAGCTCAGCCTTCTGTGCCATATTCTAATAAAATAAACCACAAAAGTTGTTTTTTTGAGGAAACTATTTTTACTTTTATTCATCATTTGAACACAGCAGCTGCTGTTTACACTGTGTGACAATTTCACAGAAATTACTCAAACTAGCTTGAAAAAAAAGTCTGGTTCCATTGACTTGCATTAAAAATGAATTGGGTTTTTGCCCTCTCCTGTAAAGTTACCATTTCGGAGAGACTTGGTTTTCTTTGGACAGCTACTGATTATTAATAATATATCAAAATCAATGCAAAAGTTTGGACAGCCCTGGGTAAATGACATATACCAAAACCAAAAATTCACCAAAGAATTTTCAACTGAAAATAAGTTTATTTGCTGAATTGAACAATGTGGGTAGAAAAATGGCCTGTTTGTAGTTATTCCAACATGTTAAATGCAGCTATTAAACAGAAATTGTGTAGAACAATAATGTCAAATTTAGGTGCATTAAATTCACTTTGAGGGGTGCCCAACTGAGCTCTCCGCTTCTTCAATGCTAAATCTATCTAACAATATCAACTACTTTCTTTAAACTTTGGATATAAACATATATGCAATATGCAACATATATATATATATATATATATATATATATATATATATATATATATATATATATATATATATATATATATATATGTTGCTGTCCAAAGAAAAACAAGTATCTTCATTTTTGAATTTTTGGTGATTTTTACTTTTACGCCTCATTTGATCACATGAGCTGCTGTTAACAGTGTGTGAATTTCATGAAGAATGGACCAACAGAAATGGTGCAAAACTGCTTGGAAAGATGTCTGGTTTCATTGACTTCCATTCAAATTAAAACAAGTTTTTGGCCTCTCCTGTAAAGTTGCCATTTTGGAGATACCTGTTTTTCTTTGGACAGCGATGACATATATATATATATATATACATGTATAAATATATGAATGCGTCGAGAATTATCTTCCACTGTAGCGTAAATGCCCTCAAAACAAAAGCTCTTCCCTGATGGAAACCTACACCTCTGAAGACAGTAAATGTGGGTCCTAGTCTAGACACTTTCAAAACAATGCAATGGTTTGAAGAAAACATTGCATCATGCCACAGAAAGTTTCCCAACTTTGCCAAACTTCTCCGTCCCCTTTTTAATCTTTTGTGCCTCCATATGTGACGGTGAACGAAAGAGAAAGAGACACACAGAGAACAAAAGAGTGTGAGAGAGAGAGGGTAGATCAGGAGCCTGTGCTATGCTCTTGACCCCAATGCTACATGTTTGTTGTGTTGGGTAATTCTTCTTCCTTCCCTCCCAAGATGAGCCCTCCGGTTTATTTTTAAGTCATCAATTACTCAAAACTTCACCCTGGCTATCTCTCCTCTACCATCTGGGCTCCATACCTTGCTCTTAAAGGCAGCTTGGATAATGACAACCTTCTCTCCGCCATTAATTTACGAGGCCGAGGAGCCGTATTTCATGCGTTATCATGCTCCTCCATTTGATCTCGCGTATCTTTTTCCCCCTACATCTGGGCGCCCGTGTGCATAAATCTCTCCGTCTCACACCTTGTCACCCAGCCAAAAGATGAGCAAGGCACAGAGCCCCGCATTAGTTCTGTTCAAAAGAGAAAAAAAAATAATAATAATAAAGATAAAGAAAAAAAGGAGGTGAATAGAAAAGTAAAGAAAGTGACCTAAGGGTACAGAAGTGGAATCAGATGTGAAAAAGTTAGAAGGAAAGAGGATTGTATCTGAGGTTAGTCAGGGATATATAAGCATTGTGAACTGATACTCGAATGAATCACGTTTCGTTCAGACAAGCCACACTGTCCAGCTCACGTCTGCGTGAGATATCGCTATTGCATACGGCATCGCTAATTTTGCCAGGGTGCTCATTTTATTCACCATGCCCACACTAGCCGCTTCCCTACAAGCCTCTTTGCAACCCACCTCCACCCTATTTCCTCCATCTTGTTTTGTCTATCTTAATCAATGATTTAATCAATGTTTCAGCTCCACCTACCATATAGGTACACATTGCAGTTACAGACTGCAGTCCTTCTGCTTCTCTGTGTACTTTATTAATCCCCTATTACCTTGTTCTTCCATGGTCAGGTCCCCCTACAGGACCACCACAGAGCAGGTATTATTTGGGTGGTGGATCATTCTCACCATGGCAGTGACACTGACGTGGCAGTGATGTGTTAGTGTGTGTTGTGCTGGTGGGAATGGATCAGGCACAGCGGAGCTGCTGTACTTTTTAAACACAGTGTCCACTCCCTGTCCACCTTGTAGATGTACAGTTAAAGATGACAGCTCCTCTGCTGCTCCACGCATTGCTTCAGTTGTCCTCTATTCCTCCATCAGTGGTCAAAGGACACTGGTCACTGGATGCTGCTGGCTGGATGTTTTTGGTCAGTGAACTGTTCTTAGACTAGCACCGACACTGAGGTGTTTAAAAACTCCAGTATCACTGCTGTGTCTGTTCCACTCACACCAGCACAAAACACACTAACACACCACCAACACATCAGTGGCACTGGAGTGCTGAAGATGATCCACCACCCACATAATACCTCCTCTATGACCGTCCTGCATGGTGAACCATAGATGAACAGGGATAAAGGGATATAAGAAAGTATACAGAGATACAGATGTTCTACAGCTTGGAAGTGTAGAACTACAAAGTGCACCAATGTGGTAAGTGGAGCCAATAAAGTGGACATATCAGTGTAGATACAAGGACATGGTCATATGTCATGGCTGATTGCTGTATACTCTGGTCTTTGTACTGTTTAACCTGCTTAAAAACAGGTCAAAGTGGATTAACATGTCCCAGCATTCTGGCTTTATTAGCATTTAGCATACTGTCCCAACGTTATAGGAACTGAGCTTTGTGTTTTGTTCATGACATCCTACTTTTACATGCTCATCTTAAATAAAGTGTGTCAATTAGAAACAGCTCATTTTGAAGCTTAATAGTTTTTAAAATACTTAGGGTTTCAATATTCCCATTGATATTGAAAAAAAAAGAAATAGAGATCTGCCATTTCTAAATAACACACTGCATACAGTTCGCGTAACACAGAGCAGGTATTAATTGGGTGGTGGATCATTCTCACCATGGCAGTGACACTGACGTGGCAGTGATGTGTTAGTGTGTGTTGTGCTGGTGGGAATGGATAGGACACAGCAGAGCTGCTGTACTTTTTAAACACAGTGTCCACTCGCTGTGCACTCCCACCTTGCTGGTCCACTTTGTAGATGTACAGTTAAAGATGACGGCTCCTCTGCTGCTCCACAGATTGCTTAATCAGTTCCTCCATCAGTGGTCAAAGGACACTGGTCACAGGATGCTGCTGGCTGGATGTTTTTGGTCAGTGTATTGTTCTTAGACCAGCACTGAACACTGAGGTGTTTAAAAACTCCAGTATCACTGCTGTGTCTGTTCGACTCACACCAGCACCTAACACACTAACACACTGACTAACACACTGCATACATTTCGCGTAACACATTGCAATTCAACGATCCAACCCTATGGATTCATCCGTGTAGTTTTCAGAAGGTCTAAAATCTTAAAATCGTATTTTTGTTCAGCATCACTAAAACCTAAACGTATTCACCATCATTTAAAATACTGTTACTCTTCCACAGTGCCAGTCTAGCTTTGGCCCCTTTCTTGCAAGTGCATGCTTGCCTTTCATCTGCTGTGCACTTTGTGTAGTCTATTTTCATCCTCATCGCCCCGTTATTCTCACCCCCTAATGAAATCATGCGCAAATCGCAAAAAGTGCTGACGGTGGCTCCGGGCGTTAAAAGCCAATCCTCTGCGGGCCTTGTTTAGAAAGCAGCCATTTTATTTATTGTGTTCCCCATCTCCATTCCCCCACTCTCCTCCTGTCTCCTTAGAGGGATCTCCAAAATGTCCCTGCACTTTTCAAAACCCACCAGGCAATAAACGCTCTGAGGGCTTACCCTAAGCCTTCCTAAAATATATATAAATAATAAATAATAAATAAATAAATACATAACAATGGCAGTCAGGAAGAAAAATAAAATACATCAACATATATTCGCAGCCTTGTAAACTTATTTGCATCTTTTTTGAATGACGATGGCCATATTTCCTTCCGAAAATGACACTTTAATTAAACAAATTACAGTGGCGAGGAGAGAGGGACCTTCAAGAGCAAGATAAGGGCCCGGAGATAAACCCTTATTGCGAGTGTTTATCAAAGAGGCGGGAGTTTAAACCTTTAATAGGTAATACGGAGATAAGTAAGCCTTTGTGATGTTACTGGCACAGAAATATTTTCAGAAGGGCTTATGGGAGAGAGGGAAAGAGCAGGATCAAAAGAAAGAGAGGAAGCTTTTAAAAGAAACGAGAAGGACAGTGCTCATCCTCAGCCTCCTCCTCTGCGCTCTTTTGTGCCGGGCTGTATTTTGATTCCGGGAACCAGGAAAGAAAGTTAAGCGCAAGCGGCCACGATTTCTACAATGGGGAAAGCTTGTTTTATAAGAGTATTAGCAATTTTCACGGATTAACACGTGAGCAAACATCGGGGAGCTGTGCATTGTGCTGGATGTACCTGTCAAAAGATTTACAGAATGAAAGTCAAGCTGAAGGTGAAACTTTCCATGTGTGATTTTTATTTTAATCTCTTATGGAACTATTTAAGTCTATAATGTGGTTACTTATTTCACACTTGTGTTGGCCCATCAGCAGATGAAGATCCAAGTTTAGAAAATCAGCACATACACAATCCTTGAATGTTTACTGTGTGGTGGGGCATCCTTATTAATCAGAGACAATCTTCAGCTGTTGGGATGAATTATGGAATTCATATGGTCTTATGGTATATACATGGTCAAACTCATTTTTGGTCAAAATGCTGTCCAGTCTTTAACCATGGCCTAAACATAGTACTTTCTAATACAGTCTTTTGCGCCGCCCAGAATACTGCATGACCACCTTAGGCTCCATGTGGGACTATGTTATCTGGGTCAGTTTTTGACTCCTTTTCAATTGGTAAATTATATTGTTGAATATCACTCTTTTACAGTGTACACTGCAGCAAAACTGTGTTTGGCAGGAAAAAATCAAGAGCATGAAGAACAATCACTGAGAGGAACCAAGACACAACAGGTAAAGCTCCCTAAGAGCCTGAGAAAGAACCACTGAGAGGAACCAAGACTCAAAAGCAGAAGTTCACTAACATCACGAGGAAAACCACTGAGAGGAACCAAGACCCAAAAGGTAAAACTCCCTAAGAGCCTTATAAAGAACCACTGAGAGGAACCAAGACCCACAAGGTAAAACTCCCTGAGAGCCTGAAGAAGAACCACTGAGAGGAACCAGGACACAACAGGTAAAACTCCCTGAGAGCCTGAGGAAGAACCACTGAGAGGAACCAGGACCCACAAGGTTAAACTCCCTGAGAGCCTGAGGAAGAACCACTGAGAGGAACCAAGACACAACAGGTAACACTCCCTGAGAGCCTGAGGAAGAACCACTGAGAGGAACCAAGACCCACAAGGTAACACTCCCTGAGAGCCTGAGGAAGAACCACTGAGAGGAACCAAGACCCACAAGGTAACACTCCCTAAGTGCCTGAGGAAGAACCCCTGTGTCACATCCTGTCTTGTCTGGTCTCTCCCCTGCTTGTCTGTCCTCTCTGGATTTCTGTTTCTTGTCACTTCCACATGCCTTTTGTTGTCCTGTTCCATGTGCTTCTGTTTGTTTAGAATTTTTGCTCCTCCTGTCTCCGCCCTCTTGTCAGGCTTCTCACCTGTCCTTAGTTTGTAGCTCCACCCCTTCCCAGGTGTTCCTTGTTAGCTCTTATTCATTTATACTCCCTGTTGTTCACCTTGCTCTTGCTTGGTGTTTTGTCTCCATGTCTGTTGTTTCTGTAATCCTGTTCCCAGTCTTGTCACAGTTTGCTAGTTCCTTTGGTTTTGTTTTCATTTCTTCTTCATTAAAGACTTGTGCTTACATGTTGCCTCCTTGTCTTGTCCCCACGTGACACACTGAGAGGAACCAAGACTCAAAAAGTGAAATTCCCTAAGAGGTTGAGGAAGAACCACTGAGAGGAACCAAGACAGAAGCCAATCTTTAAAAGTTTACACAAGTGGAGTTAAACTGAAGTACTCAGAGAATACAGAGCAAGAATCAATGTTAAAAATCTTAGAATTTTATAGTCGTTGCCACAAGCACAATGTTTCCAAACATTACTCATACACACATTACTGTTACAACTGAAAAAAAGAAAAACAAAAAGTGCAGTCTTTGGAAGCCAGGGTGCTAAACTAACAACAGCAAGCAAGAAATAATCATAAATGATCATGAAATAATAATGATTGTTATTGAATACTATGCATACGGCTACGAATGTTGCTGTTTTTTATATTTTACGACATTTGCAGTCACATTCTCCCATGCGGGCTGGACTCCATAAATTTACATTATTACTTTCTGGCTGGCTCCTGACCTGCTGGGTATATATTGCCTCTTGTGGTGACTAAAGCCTTTTGAAGAACTCATTCATTTACTGCCTTATTTATTTATGTAATATACATTATTCTCCAAGATCACTTTGCGTTGGGTATGGTTGCATTGCCTTACAAAAATAGAGAATGGGTGTGAAAGCCACAAATGGAGATGGCATTTGGGAGGAGGGAGATGGACAGACAGACTGGGAGGTAGTAGGCCGTACAGCAGCTCTAATGACTGCGCTGAGTTTTTCCGGTCCCTGATGACAATATAATTACGAGTACGGAACTGTGGTGTTATGGGCTCAGTGCAGCTACAGATTTGGCGCTCCACCCATGGTGGGCACAATACTAAACTAAAGCGAAACTTAAAAATAAGTGTTTGGAGCTGCTGGCAGCATACTATCAAGCAGACTTTATGCCATTGCGAAGGGAGGTGACTAGAGACACCAGTCACTACCGCCTCCAGTGTGATTTCTACTCTCTGATAGAGCTTGAAATATTTGCCTGAGCCCAACGAGACTTGACTATTCTTGTCAGGGTTTGGTAAGGTTTACGTTATTTCTCAAATATTTGTCGAGCTCAAATGTCATGTTTGGGTTTCTAATAGCTCACCTTGTTCTTTTTAATGGATTTGGGCCAGCATTAAGTTTTTTTCTCTGCTTTGTTCTTCCTACATACTTTTATTTTGGGTGGGGATTTGAATGTAGTTTCCAGATGTGCACAAAACAGCTTAACAGATACAGTTATTAGGAATATGGAGTTTGATACGTTTTTTGTTGGTGGCTTTAAGATTTGGATCAGATTCAGCTCCTAAATTTGGTGCAGATGGTCAAATCGAGTCAGGTGCTAGACCAAAACCTTGAGCCTGTTGATCCTTTTTTCTTACAATAGTCATAAAGAGTCCGCACCTACGTAACAAATTCCAATTATATGCTAATAAAAAGAGAACGTAGTTTGACCTAAAGTAACTTGAGAGCACCACAAAAACACAGTATATGATGTTTACTTAATGAACTCATTGTTTCTGTAATCATATGTGTCACACCTCTGGGGTTTTCCCCAGAGTTGCCTACCCGATGACGTCACCCTCGCATATTATGTGTCCTCCAATTACACATCATTTTCCTGCTCCTCCTCCCAAAAGTACTGACTGCACACACCTTCCTCTCGTCTCCATGTCTGCATTTAAACCCCACGCACATCTTCATCTCAGATCTAGTATGCATTACCGAGCGAGTCTCCTGCCTTTCTCGTTTGCTATCTCTAGTATTCACTCCCTTTGACTCCAACTTACTCTCGTTGATTCTCCCCTTGTTCTGGTTGCTATTTGGTTTGCCTCTCTGGTTTGCGACTCTCCTTTTGTTTACTCTCTTGTCTTACCTCTTTGGGTTTGTTTGCTGGTCTATCTGATTCGCTGGTTTATGACCCTTGCCTGTTTTTCTGTCTATGACCCTGCATTGCCCCTTGGTTACGTTTGCCTCGATTTTGCTGTTGTGCTCAACTATCAAGTTGTTTAATAAAACTCATTTTCCTTTTAGCTCTGTGTGCTTCAGGTTTGTTGTGTCGGAGAATAAGTTCATTCTAATTATAATGCCAGCAACATGTTCCAAGACAGTTGGGGCAGGAGCATGTTCATTACTGTATCTTTACCTTACCTTTTAAAACAGAAGATTTTTTTGCTATTCCACTGTTATTCAGGTCTTCAGTTGTGCAGCGGTACATGTCCTTTGTTGTTTCAGGTTAATAAAACATTTTTTTCTTTTTAGGTTTAATTATATTATTTTTTTTGGACTGCAAGAAGGTCAGTCTAGCATGTACACTCTCTGTATACGTGACTATGCTATTAAAACACATGCGTGTGGATTGGTGGTGTTGTGTTGTAATAAACATCCCCATAAAGATGTTGACTAAAAAGCAAAATATGTTGCTCCAAAATGTGTTCAACATTAACGGTTCACAGAAACATTAAAGTTTTCCATGCAGTGCTATCTGAGGAGTTTAAAGTCATTTGTATCCTTTTGTATTTTTCCACCAGCCATTCCCTTCACACACAAAGACTTCTCTGGAATTCTTGACTTTTTGGATGATATTCTGGATTATTAGATGGTGAAATGAGTAAAATCAGTTTATTCCCTGGCTGAGGAATGGTACTTTGAGCATGGATGCTTTTTGCCTCGACTCGCCTACCCATCTAAAGGACAATACCTTTCCTGGATGCTCCTTTCATATCTAAGCACAATTGTAAATGTTCCTAGTCCTAAATTGGCCTATCCCAGCTTTTTAGGAACATGCTGCAGACATTAATTCAGAAGACGTGGGTAAAACTTTCTGTCTTGCCAACTATGTTTTGGGTTTGTGTGAAATGTGTTTATATATGATTAAGAAAACTGTTTGTATTTTTAAAAAATGCTTTTTTAATTTGTAGCAGTACTTTATTAAATCAGGAAAGCTTCACTCATTGCTCACTAGCAGCTCAACATAAGTTTTCACACCTGGAGAGTCCACAGTCTAATAGGTGACCTGATAACAGGATTATGGGTAAAAACACATCACTTAATTATATTACTTTAATATATGATTTGCCACTCCGCTGACAGTATGGCCACTAGGGGGCCTGCAGAAAGAGGTTACAGCTTTACCATCTAATATGTTTACACTTCACTGAGGATGATACAGTAATCCTATATAGATTCTCCAGCCACCATTTTCAGTGTGGACACTATAGAGGAGATTATATAGTTTACCACATTCACAGAAAGACATGATGATGTAATACTTATGTGACATTTTTGTAAACAATGCCAAGTTAGATTAAAAACCAGAGCTGTAAGCACCAAGGCCCTCTCTTTACTCTCTCTCTGCCTGTCTGTCTCTCTCTCTCCCAGGACCGCATGTGGTTTGGGTTATGTAAGCATGTGTTACACTGTGGCTGCAAGACGTCGTTAACCGACCCTTACTGTGCAAACAGTGAGTGAATGAGAGAAAGGAAGACTGGTGGGAGAGAAAGAAATAGGAGAACAATAAATAGGAGAGATAGATAGAAGGAAAAAGATATGCTAAGACAAAGACTGAGAAAGAGTGAAAGAGAAAAAGAGAAAAGGGGGAGAGAAAAAAGAAAGGAGAGAAGTGAAAAAGAGAAGTGAAGAAGAGAGAAGATATGAGAGACACACTGAGAGAGAGAAAGCGAAAAGAGGAAAAAGAGGTACAGGTAAAGAAGAGACAGAATGTGAGGAAAAAAGAGTAAAACGTGGAAGAAGAAGAAAGAAAAAGGTAAAGAATTCAATAGTAAGGAAGAGTGAGAGAGAGAGAGAGAGAGAGAGAGAGAGAGAGAGAGAGAGAGAGAGAGAGAGAGAGAGAAACAGAGAGAGAGAGAGAGAGAGAGAGAGAGAGAGAGAGAGAGAGAGAGAGACAGAGAGAGAGAGAGAGAGAGACAGAGAGGGAAAGAGAGAGAGAGAGATGAGTGGTATACAGGGACCAAAAGAGAAAGAAAACAAGACAGAGAAAGAGAAAGGCATGAAAGAAAAAAACAAACATAAAAGACACAGAGAGAGAGAGAGAGAGAGAGAGAGAGAGAGAAAGAGAGAGAGAGAGAGAGAGAGAGAGACAGAGAGAGACAGAGAGAGAGAGAGAGAGAGAGAGAGAGAGAGAGAGAGAGAGAGAGAGAGAGAGAGAGAGAGAGAGAGAGAAAGAGAGAGTGCACAGTGCCGAGTAAAACCCTTCCAGGCTTCCAGCTGGGTGGACCGTGTAAGAGAGTTACAGATCTTTGCTCCTTTAACGTTTAATGTACTTCAGCACTCGGCTTTCTGTGTGTGTGTGTGCACTGGGGGGACTAAAGGCCTGCCTTCTCAGAATTCCTACACAGGGGTCACGGACCACCATGGTGTGCGTCTGGAGTCTGCATGTGGTTATGGCTAACGAAGTGTGCGCATGTGTAGGATCAGATCCTGCTTGTCTTCCACGGCTGTGAACGGTGCAGAGCACAGGGACAGACTCCAGGCATATACAGCACTATTTCTTCCAGAGGCCTTTACAGATGCATGACCTGCTTTAATACCAACATGAACCAGGACTGCACCACAGACAACACATGATATACTGAAAAGGGCGTTTTCACCACAGGTATTACATTAATACCCTCTCGTATGCCTTCATATCAGCAGAACTACATCATGAAGTTTAAATAAATAGGAAATCACAGGGAGAGGTGTTCTTAGGCATGCAAAGCACAGTAAACCCCACTTCCCTGTAATAATATCACAGTAACACAAGGGCTCAAGTAGCTTATAGCTTTTATTAAATCGTGGGCAGGGTAAAATATGATAAAACACACAATGGTTCAGAAAATAAAAGCAGTTATTAGTAATAATACACATAAACAAGTATCCTGTGGTTCCTTACTAAGCCACCATGGACTGTTGAATGGGGTGAAGAACGTTTGGTCTCATGTCACAGTATATTGCCATAACTTCATTTTACAGTTTTTGCTGTTATAATAATACACATATAATAAAGCAGCTCAGTTTGATGTAAAAACCTTCACTTTATATAAGCTGTGTGATCGTCAAATTACCGCCAGTTCAGCACCAATCCAAGTGGTGCTCCTTTTCCCATGCTGGCACTACATCTGCAATGTCTCCCTGCTCCATACACAGTGCAGTACATTGGATTTTAAATACTGGCACCCCAACAGCGCATTGCTAATACACAGTCATTTGGGGTTCAGGCACATGCATACTAGAGACGTAATGCACTGCTTGACTGTAGAAGCTAAAATTTCTAAACTTACATAGCACACTATTTAGGGGGCTACTTCAGGTCCTGGGTTTGATGCTACTTCTGACTGCAGCATGTAGCATTTGAGGTGGGTAAGATATTCGCCTGACATTCTTTAGACTTTACCTTGCAGTTCTACAGCAAATCATAAGTAAGTGCTTTAATTTAGGTCTATTGATGATCAATACAAGGAATAAATAAATAAGCCATTATTTCCTTAATACAACCGAATAGTAAATAAATGAAACTTGTTGTTTGAACACTGTGAAATGAATGCTATGCTATGAATTTAGCATGTTTGCTAATTTCCTTCATCAGCCATTCTGAGAGGAATATGAAGGAGCAAGTTGGGAGCAGTTTAAGCACAGATGCCTTTTGATGTGGGGGAACTGCAGAGGGTTTTGAAAGCGAGAGGGAGAGAGAAAGACAGAGAGAGAGAGAGAGAGACAGAGAGAGAGAGACTGCTTTCTTCATCAATATCTGTGTAAACCTCCGTCAGATCTCAGGCTGTCACTTACCTGCATCTGCCACTTCTCCTTAGCATAAGCAAGCGTGAAATGTTTACTTGAACACATTTCTGGGGGAAAGCGTGGAATCGGAGATGGCACGAGCTGCATAGGAGGTATAGGTATGTGACAGATATATAAAACAGAGGGGGAGAGAGAGAGAGAGAGAGAGAGAGAGGGGTGGGGGGATGAAGAGTGCAAGAGAGAGTAAGGTAGTATGGGAAGAAAGAGAGAGAGAGAGAGAGACAGGAGAGAAAGGGAGAGAAAGAGAAACAAAGAAAGGACGAAGAGTGTGCACATGAACCCTTGCTCGAAAGTGTGAGAAAGACAGGGAGAGAGAGAGACAGGAGAGAGAGAGAGAGAGGTGCCACTTGTTATTGCGGCAGTATTCGGCAGAGGTAGGTCTTTTCTAAAGGGGATAAATTCAACCTGATGTGCCCGTCCTTTTGCCTTCAAAGCGTTGGCATTGGCATGCAGTTCACGGCACAGGACAGACACACATTAGCTGTCAAACTCTTCTTTCATCTTCCAACTTCAAAGGCTCCGATTGATTACTCTAAATGGCCATTACCAAACATCCGCCACTGCGGCATGGAGAAGCAAGCGTGACAAAGAGGAATACAAAATCAACGGCTGCCATATATATGAGAGACAGAGAGCGAGAGAGAGAGAGAGGGACGGAGAGAGACACTGACAGACAGAATAGCAACAAAAGAATCATGCTTTCAGATTAATCTGTGAAGAGCTGAGGCTTATGTCTCTTATAATCCTTAGAATAACTTATTCTAACCATGCTACATGTTCATAAGTATCCAAACGCCCCTAATTAGTGTATTAGCATGAGTGCAATACTTTAAGGTGCCCCCGTTGCTGACACAGGCTTCAGTTGTGCACACGCAGCTTGTTTAATCTCACGGAAAAGCATGGAATTGAATCGGATGCTCTGGGATGCTCATCCACACTTGAGCCTGAGGTCTAACAGCTAGCGTTGACTAGAGGGGTGTAAATTAAGGATGCATGAAGATATCAGAATCGTCAGACAGATGCATGTAGAAATATCCAATATGAGACAGATGCTTACATTCAGTTGAAATTTCAACCCTATATTTGATGATTGTACTCTAGAAGAGCAGAAAGTGCTGTATACAATTTCAATTCAGTACGTCAAATTCAGCTCATCTCTCCTCACAGGCCACCAGCTGGCTTTCCTGTGTGCATACTGGAAGAGAACCTGGTGTTTGTATACAGCTCATGCTTGTGCACAGAATAGGGGAAAGGAGAGTGTACAGTCAAGAGGGAGAGACGGATTAGAAACAGCCAAAGACAAGAAGATCTGAGAACGAATCAGGCAAGGGAGAAGAGCCATGTTAATGGTGGTAAGGTCTCCAAGGCCAAGTTTAGCTTCTATTTTGACAGCTTCGTCATCTATGTTTTACTGTTACTCTCAGGTGCCTTTGTTGCACCATTTATGTTGGAACTGGAAAATCTGAACAAGATGCTAGACAGGTAGACTGGACAGGTAGACTGGACAGGTAGACTAAGTTGCCAGCATTAAGCTGCTGCACCAGTTAAGGTGGAATGGAAAAATCTAAACTGGAGGCTGACATTCTGGAATGCCATTGCTGCATAATTTAACACTTTGACAAAAGGCTAAGGCAGCAGGGTATAGACTAACTGTTGCATCGTGTAAGGTGAGACAAGTAAATTCAAACAAGAAGCTGGTGAATAAGAAGCTGACTTCAGTTTACTCAATAGAACTGAAATGCATAAGAAGGTTTCTCGGGTTCTGCTTGACAGTGAGGTTACTTCAACTTACTTTAGCTGCCTCATGGACCCAGTAGGCCAGTACTGTGGCATCACGTTTCTGAAGTGGTTAGCATTGCAGCAAACATAGCAGCAGTTTGCTAACCCACAACCTAGCTGTTTTTATTCAATCTAATGTTGTATCATGGTTATATCATGATTATATTATGGTTCGCCTTGGGAATGCAAGACCATGAATTACGGGTGCAGGACATTTGGACAAATATGAAGTTGGATAGTAGGGTGGCTCGGTGGTACAGCGGGTAGCACTGTCACTTCACAGCAAGAAGGACCTGGATTTGATTCCCAGCTGTTCTGGGCTTACATGTTCCCTCTGTGTGCCTGTGGAACTCCGATTTCCTCCCATGATTCAAACACATACAGTTAGGTAGACTGTGAATCTGCAAGTCTGCCCTGCAATGAACTGGGGGCTGTCCCATGGAATCCTGGGATAGGCTTCAGAAAGATGAAGCAAAGATGAAGTTGGATAGTACGTGTATTCCATATTGGCTGTTCAGACAGTGTTGCATTGTTGCATATCAGATACACTTCAGATTACAGCACCACATATGAAAGTATCTCAGAACTGAAAATGTTCACACTGCCACACAGCTAACACATCGGTACCTCTTTTACCTGCTGTTTGAATGTAGGCTGTGTGTCATACATTTCTCTGCCTTGCGAATCCGGTTCTTCTCAATTTCTACAATATATAAATGTTTACATATCAGTACACTGTCAGTATTGTGCTGCCGAACAGTGAAACTGCACTGTGTGAAATCATTAAGTTCCAACTAACACCTATGGAATCACCCAGCAGCTGTACCTGATCTCATTAGTGCACTTGTGGTTGCAAAACCTCCCATCAGTGTTCAAAGACCTTGGATAAAGTCTTCTCAGAAAAGTAGATGCTGTAGCTCCAGTAGGGTTGGCACTAACTCACTAATCATTTCTAGAAATCAAGATGCTTTTATGACACGCTTATGCCAAATACACAAAACTGAAAAAATGACCTATCCCAAATTCAAGCTAAGCAGGAATTCAACCCAATGCTCCGTTCTGTTACAAATCTACGTCAGCCTCATTCTCATGACAGCCTTTCGTAAAACCCATTGAAAAGTGGTGCCCATGGAAAAGTGATGATTTCAGCAGAAGAAAAAGAGAAGGAATGAAACTACACTAGGTGCCGTCTGAATGGCAGGTAGCTGGTGTAGGCCAAGATGCTAGTGGACACCCTCTCCCCAGCCTGCTTCAAAAGCCCCACCAGAACTGTGCTAATTATTTTCTGATTATTTTGAGCATTATGCAAATCCTCTCGCTGCGCAGTCAAAACAACTCCTCAGCACATCTCCACAACTCTGCTCAACATACGCTAGCGTGGACACGCACACACACAGAGCAGTGAAAAAAATGGAACCTAAAGCTATGCCCTCGTAAAAGTGGAAAAACCCAGTCTCTCCAGCCCCCAAACCTCCCCTGCCTTGAAGACGTGTGTGTGCGTCTTCTCGCAGACAGATGGTGGTGTGCGTGGATATATTTTACCTCTCCTCTCCCCCCACCAGATTGAGGCCGGGGATACTAAAAAGCCCATAAAACTCAAAGATGAGCGGATAGAGCTAATAATATAATCATTGGAAACACCTGCAAAAGGCGCAGATGGGCCATCTCAGCCCGCCTGTCCGTCAGCAGCGGGTGGGTCCGCCTCCCCATATGGAGAGCGCGGTGACTGAGGGGTCCTCACACACACAACCTCATTCTCACTCACTTCAGTCCTTTCGCTGTCTTGCAGTCATACCGCATTGCCAGGATTCCGGAATATTTAGCGCAAAATTTCCAGCATTTTTCTGTGAAATCGACTCATTTTAGAATCCTTTATGTAATAACACAGCAGACTAGGTTGATGCTAAGCTGTGTCACACAGTGTGCCGCACACTGGCATATGACAGTGAGTGATTATTATAAAAGGAGTAAAGATTTGAGAAAAACAAACTATATTCATTTTTAAATTCCTAACAAACTGATTTCCAAATAGCTCCCGGAAAATACCAGTAGAAATACCTGCAGTGAAGATAATTATAACAGGTAATAATAATAATATGCAGTTTAGCAATAAACCCCACGAAACACCCAGCAAATACCTGTAATACTCAGTCGAGTCACATTATTACAACCACCACCTCACATCCAGAGTAGCTGCTGTGTGAGTGACTCAGTAAGGTCCTGGTAGATTGTCACAGGTATCTAGAGTCATGCTGACTGCAGTGCATCCCACGGCTGCTGGAGTGGGAAGATCCAAAGGGCGAACACGCTGATCAAGGTGGTCCCATAGATGCTCAGTTGGGTTCAAATCTGGGAAATTAGGGGCCAGGATGGTACTTGGACGTCTTGGTCATGCTCTTCCAACCAGCGTTGGACTTTTCCACCCATGTGACATATCGCATTGTCTTGCTGTAAGATGACGCTGTATGTGATCTGTGAAAATGGATTCATACCCAAATCAGTTGAGAGTGCCTTCCACATGGATGAGTGGGCCGAGAGGGTGCCGTGAAAGTCATCCTTAATGATCTATGTGCTGCCGACATTAAAAGTAGGAAGTGGTCATAATCATGTGACTTGACTGTGTAGGTCTAGGTATATACAGTATCTATACAGCAGCCTGTTCAGGGTTTTCTGCCTTCCACCCATGGAGCACTGGGATAGGCTCCAGCACCTCCTACAACCCAGAAGGATGAAACTGTGAGTGAGTATATATCTATACATTTTTTTTCATGCCCTATATAGTGCACTACGCTGGAAGTAGTGAACCATTTGAGACTTTCTATCTTATATGCATTCCTTCCTGTTTTCTCACTCTACCTTTTTCCCTTTTGCACACACATTCTCTCTACCCTTTTCAGTCATTCTTCCTCTGGTTAAACCCCTGTGACACCACATAAGGGGACCTATGGAATGCCTATATTAATGACTAACACTAACGTAGATTTCAGGCAATGTTAGTTAGGTTACCCCACAGAAAACAAAGTCCTTAATTTCCTTTATGACTTCTCACTGGGATGTTCTGACAGGAGTTGTGCCCTCACCCTATTTTTGATCATTTTATTTTGTTTTGTTTCCCATATTTCTTGTTTTGAAAATGTTTCCTGTTCATTCCAATGGGGGACTCTTATTTTGAATATAAACCCTGATTTGGGAACAGGAAAGGGAAGTGTGGCAGCCATTTTCATGGAGGGTCAAGTTTAGAAAATACAGGCCTGGTGAGTCATTGCTGTTCAAGCCCTAACAAACTTTCACTCCTTTTTCTACTCATCTTTGTCATTGAAGACTGGATCCCCCTCTAACTGTGGAGATACCTCAAGGAACTGGGTGAGCTCATTCCTGTTTTTTTGCGTTGCTGGGCCCTGTTTTGATTTTTGAATAGTTTGGGGACATTACTTGTCTCAGAACTATGGTTGTGTCTTTTTTTGCGGGGGGGTTTAATAGAGACAGGCTCTGGACTGTCCTACCTAACTGACTTCTGCAGCAGATCTCATGTTCTGCTTCTGATGCTGTCGGTGTGTTGTCTGTTGTCTGGGGAATATTAGGTGAAATCTAACTTGTGCAGGTTCTGTGGTATTCTGGTGCTCACATGTTTTTCTCACCAAATTAGTTTTCAGATTTTATTAGTAACAGCTGAGTCGGTCACATTGTTACACCCCTAATAGCTCCCTAGTGGGCATCCAGTGCACAATGTCCACTTTCCAAAAAGATATTACTTTATGACCTATGTAGTGCACTACATAAGGAGTAGAGAAACATTCAGGACACAACCACTCTATAAAACCTACATGCACACACGTTCTCTCCTTCACTCACTCAATACACACTAGACACACTTACACTAGACTCCACTTCCTGTCACACACTCTCTCTCTATTTTCTTCCCTCTTTTCTCATATCCCTCTTTTCCCTCTGTCATGCTGTACTCCAAATTGATCCATAGTGGATGTACTATAGTGCACTATAACACATTATTGCAGATGCAGTGCACCACTACTAGGTAAATGGGAACCATTTAAGTCCTTGGCTTTAACACTTTCATTCCCACTTTCTTTTCTAACTTTCTCTCTATTTTACACATTCTCTTTCTTTCTTTCTTTCTTTCTTTCTTTCTTTCTTTGACTGTCAGCTACATACTACAAGTTCCAGAGCACTGTGTGGTTATTTTGGATGTAATGTAGCAGGTATTTATTATATATAGAAGGATACCGCACAGTTCAGTGTGCTATATACAGATCTATTACCTGAACATTGAACTTTCTGTCTCTTTCTACTCATCTCTCCTACATTCTCTCAGTTTCCTTTCCTTACTCTCAGACTGTCTCAGCATCTCTCTCACACTCTCTGTCTCTCTCATACTGTCTCAGTATCTCTCACACCCTCTCTCTCAGTCTCTCTCACCCTCTCTCACTAGGTCAGTCTCACACTGTCTCACTCTCTTAATATCTCTCACACTCTCTCTGTCTCTTTCACACTCGCTCTGTTTCTCTTATATTCTCTCACTCTAAGTATATCTCACACTCTGTCTCTCTGTCTCTCTGTCTGTCTGTCTGTCTGTCTCTCTCTCTCTCTCTCTCTCTCTCTCTCTCTCTCTCTCTCGCTCTGTGTCTCAGTATCTCTCGCACACTCTGTCTCTTGCACACTCTGTCTCTCGCACACTCTCTGTCTCCATCAGTTTTTCAGTGTTTCTCACCCTCGCTCTCACCCCACTCTCTAAGTATCTCTCACACTCTCTGTCTCTTTCACACTCTCTCTCTGTCTCTCTCACGAACTGTCACACACTCCCTCTCTCTCACTCTTTGATTCTCTCCATCCTTGTTTTGCACACATCCTGTCACTCTCTTTGATATATTCTTTCACCCTCTTGCTCCACCCCATTTTAGCACACATCCTGTCTCTCTTCATTCTCATTGTGTCTCTTTCTAGTAAACAAACTGTCTCTCCCTCTCCCTCTTTCGTCCTCTCGATTTCTGTCACACACATGCACATTCTGCACACAATGCTGGGCTGACCAGGCAGGTGCTACGTATGCTCCCTCCGCTCTACCAAATCAGTGCTTCCTCTGAGAAGGCCATGTGCAAAGCTCTGGTGCCAAGGATGTGTCACAAACACACAGACACACTTGCCAACTTCATCTCTGTGTCACTTTCTCTTACTCTTCCACTCATTTGGGCTAACCTGTGGGTAGCGATGTCTATTTTGTTCTCGGCCTGTTGTTCTAATGGCCAGGCCATAAGGATGCGTCATGCTGACATCAAGGACACTGAAGGGAAGAGATAGGCGCAAAGCCATGATGAATTTTCCTCACGGGGCTGATAGCGGGTCCACTGGCAGCTAGCATCGCGGGCCTGTATCTGATGGGGGACGAGTGGTGCAGGGTATGTCCTATCTGCCGCTGATCTCTCTTCAAATCTGGAATAAATCTCCTCAATGAGAAGATGCTGTTTTATGACGGCGAAAGTGCCATTCATCTCAACTCCTTCCTTTACAATCAAGCCTGAGAACGAAAGACTCCCACAAGTTCATCCGCTGCAGATGCTTCTGCTGTCTGATTTATACCTTTATTTAATCATCTTTTAGAAAGCAATTAGTTTGTTTTTCCTATGGCGTACGTGCACACACACACACACACAAGCGCATGCACACATTCAGGCTCACCGAATCATACTCTCTCCATTCCTCCCTCCCTTCTTCCCTTGCGCTCTCTGAAGTGGAGTTCCTTTGAAGATATTAGAAGAAAGTGAACACAACTCAGCGGTGTCATCAATTTTACAGCGCAGCGATATTTTGTTTAAGGAGTCAAAAGAGAGAAGACACTCCTGGCTGTTGCTGTCACTGTGTGATAAGTTTGGAGCACGCTGGAGAGCGCCTGACATTGAGACAGTCTTTAAAGAGGGGGGACTGGGTTATTTACACCCAGGCCGCTTCACGACCCAGGACAGTGCTGGGAGGAGCTCTGGTCAGCTACAGATGAATTATACATATGCTTTTTGTGGCTAATACGTTGGGTTAGTGCTGTCATGATCACATGATCATAGATTAATGATTATAGATTAATTTTTTTTTCTGATAAGTTAGCAACGATGTAAGGTATATCATTATTTGAATCCCTGCTTAATAACATTGTCATAACTATGACATAAGCATGTTGTTGAAGAATAGCTGCTACCATCACTGAATAATGTTGGATGGCATAATGGATACACATAATGGACACACCAAAACTGACCATGTGACTTAAAACCTTATTATTTTGAAAGTGTCTGTTCCACTTCATGATGTGTGTACATTTTATGATGCATGGAATAAAATAAACAAGCACTTCTACAATCCCGGTAACACTTTATACATTCATAACTTCTGACATCCTACTCTTTATAACATATTCCCAAATGCTTAAATCAAATAATGTGTGCTAAATTATTAATAATGCATATTTCCATCTTTATATGATATTAATATGGAGTCTTAGGTCATTTACTGAGACATTTTTCAAAATAAAAGGCACTTATTATTTTCAAAAACTAAATTAACCTCTTTACCTCTTTGGATACATATACATCTTTTACATTATATTAATATGGGGCTGTTTTTTCTAGCATTTTTAATGAGATGTTTTTGTGAAATGTTATTTCTGGACAGAAAAAATAAAATTGACTTCAGAGATAAAACATGTTCTGCTGTGTGTATACCTTATCTGTACATCTATGTATATCTATACATAATCTGTAATGTGCACTACAATTAAATCAATATCCCAATACCATGGCTGGACAGCTCCATCAGTAAGCAGTTATTTTCTGAAAGGTCCAGGACTTCTTTGTTTCTTTTTGTCCAGAGATCCTAACAGCTTTTCAGACATCAGTGTTGTCTTTCAAATGATATTCTACCGCAAATGGCCAAGAGCATGTACACTCATTGTAAAATCAATAGTTGCACTGCCATGGGGAAGGAACAATAAATGATGATAAATGTAGACTAATATGGTCAATACTTACTGAGCTACACATACAGAAGTAGTGTCTCTCAGTATGGTGTTGGGCCTTGTTTGCTTCATCATGCACACATCTCAGCACAGTTGCTGCAGATGTTGAAGTAAGGGTGGAGGTGGAGTGACACCAGACCTTCTAGAAGTAGCATGTGCGCTGTGAGACAACAAACCGTTCATTTTGGTGTTGACCATGGTGCTTCCACACACAGATTTGTTAGCCGTGGACTCGTCACTGAGAAGATGACCTGCTGCCATTCTGACTCACAGTCTGACCCGATGCTATTGCAGTCTCTGGTGATGTTGATGTGAACAACCTCTGTGCATGTAGTCCTGCCTCATGCAGCCGTCTGCCAATGGTGCTGGCACTTACAGGATGACTCATGGAGGGCACCACTGCTCAATGGATGTTTGCAAACGTGGCTGTTGGGTCAGTCAGGCACAGTGATAAGGCCGGTCCTTGCTTACGTCACATGTGTGGTCACATATCAGACTTGAATTATTTGCATGTCTTACACTGTAAACCTACCCACCAAGTTTCGTTCCTGTTGGAGTCCTTCTGGGACTATTTGTGTAAGTATTCTTTTGATGAAGAGTGTATTTAATCTGTTTCCATGAACCTTTCTGAGCCTTTAAAAGACTGTTCATGGTTTCTTATTGAAAATAAAAGATTACTGTTTTTACATCACAGTAATTGACACCTTACTCTACTACTAACATAACCACTAGTGACAGACACACTGGTGACATCAACAGTTTATAACACATAACATTTGAAAGCCCGTACTTTGCTGGAATGTGGCTTTCTAATACATAATGTTAATAATGTTAAACTCTGACTAATTTCTTTAATTGACACTTTCTATTTCAGCGCCTGCCGGAATCAAATTAACATTTCTTTCCTCATACACAGAGTAGTTACTAAATATATGTACGCCTACGTAGCGATGGCGATGAAATAACTTCTGCTGCGTCTGAGCTCTCTCTCGTTCTCGCTCTCTTCTTCCTCCCTCTCTCAGCTGTGCGAGGGTGATGTACAGGAGTTGATTAGTGCCTGCTTTCAGTGCTCAGGTTTGATTTGCCTGCTGTTTTTTTGACGACCGGGATTTCAGGACGGGATGCGGTTTGGCCCTGTCGTTCACGGCCCACTGACAGGTGTACTTGTCAAGGACGGGCCTGTCTCTTCCCATTAAGCGACACGTAAATCCTGGGCGGGTGGAGAACTGCTATTTCGGAGGGCTCGGGCCTGACATAAATCCTATGTGGAAAAGTCTCCATCTTCTGCCTTCCTCCCCTGTCAGGGGCTCAGACCTACCATGATGTCTGTCTGCGAAAGCTGCCCGACAACCATGCATGCAAACAGATACGTGCACGCTTATAATCAATTACGCGAGCGCAGACATATGCAGCCACACCCATAAACATGCCCTCACCAAAAATGCAGCTCCGTCAGATACTTGAGGAGAAAAATACAGGGAATTTGGGTTCAAATACAAGATTTTTATCCAAATTATAACCTGGATGATGTTGCTTAAGTAATCATGTGTTCTGACCAACTGTTCTGAAGAAGACAGTACTGGATAAAGTGTAATCTTCTTGATCAAGATTCTCGGATAAGGAGTTTGTGAACCCACAGTCACGTTAAGCTGTACAATTGGACAAACAGTTACATTGTGAGCCTATTGCCACATAAACACTCACTGGCAACTTTATTAGGTCCACCTGCCTTGTATCCGCACTCGTTGTCCATTGTGTCGTGTCCGTTTAGCATAAATAAACACTATTCTACAATTACAGACTGTAGTCCATCTGTTTCCCTGTATATTTTTTTTTCTAGCCCACTTTACCCTGTTCTTCAATGGTCAAGACCTCCATGGGACCACCACAGAGAAGGCCTCATTTCAGTAGTGCATTATTACTCCTGCAGTAACACATGAATGGCATTGTGTCCACTCATTGTCCACTCTGTTGGATGCGCCTACGTTGTGGGTCCATATTGTACATCTGTTGCTGCGCAGTTTGTGTTAGTCATCCCGTAGCCCTTCATCTGTGTTTCGTTTCTGACCACAGGATGGTTGGCTGACTGTTCTCAGCCCAGCAATGACAATGTTGCCTAACCCTCTTAATTTGATGAGGTTGTATGTGACATCAAAGGCCGTTATACATAAAAGAGTAAATATCTTGTGAATACTGCATGCAAGAGATTAACCATTACTCTGTCCTGGAAGGGTTTTGTTCTGTTGTTCTGTCAACAATTCAGGAAACATTGACAAGTTACAAACACAGCCTCTGAATGGTCGGCAAGGCAGAAGCACAGCCTCTGATTGGTTGACAAGTCGGAAACACGCCCTCTCCTCTGACTGGTCAAAAGTCAGAAACACAGCCTCTGATTGGTCGGCAAGCCTGAAACAGTTTCTAACTGGTTGGTAGAAACTCAGTCTCTGATTGGTAGGCATGCCAGAAACACCGTTTCTAACTGGTTGGTAGAAACTGTCTCTGATTGGTCGGCATGCCGTAAACACAGTTTCTAACTGGTTGGCAAGGCAGAAACTCAGTCTTTGATTGGTCAGCAAGTCAGAAACACAGCCTCTGACTGGTCAATAAGTAAAAAACACAGCCTCTGACTGGTTGACAAGTCAGAAACACATCCTCTGATTGGTCAATAAGTTAAAAACTTACTGTACTTCAGTCGTATCTTTACTGAAGTGTTTCCACTTTGAGTGACTTTTTACTTTAACTCCACTACATTTTAAAGGCACTTTGTTTTGAGCTTGTTTTGAGCTGTTGGACAGAGCTTAGTATACCCTTAGTGTTTAAACAGACATCAGTGTCAGACTAATTAATGACCTTCTATTAAAAGACTGGTGGACCGAGTGACACTATAGTCTTCTCACCTAAAATGAGCTGATTAAAAGTCTTGTTCTAGAAATGATAATAGAACATCAGAGCCATAATATATCCTGTTACTATCCATACTTAAGTACATTTGAAGGTAAATAACTTTATTCTAAAGGGAAGAATTATTTTAGAACTACTTTTACTAGAGGAGTATTTTACCCTGGGTATCTCTACTTCTTTTAATTGTCAACCTTTAATTGTAAGTCCCGCTACCCAAATAAAAGCACCTCGGTGGTCTGTAGGGGCCTTAACTATTGGTTAACAGGGTAAAAAGTGGTTAAAGATTGTGCAGAGAAACAGATGGACTCAATTCTGAAAATGTAGAACTACAAAGTACATGGAAAGTACCCCGGATTAAATGAAAAATTAGTAAGATATGAGGCATGTGTACCTAATAAAAGGGCTAGTGAGACACCAAGTGCATTAATGAATCAATAATAGGACATTATTTTTCATACTACAGTGTTCCATAATACAGTGATAACAGGGAACACAAAATATTGTTCAGCCCTGCTCTCCGCATTACACCAACACGACCCCGGCCTACTGTATGCAAGCTGAAGCGCTGTGTAAGTGGACGGATTGGGTTTTCAGACGAATAGGCTGAGGAGGAGTTCTGACTTGCCCGTCACTTTGGAGCACTGCGTCACCACTTGATGATGCGAAAGCTGTGCGTCTCACCATCTGTGATGTCACCTGCGATATTCAGTGACATTCATGTGTTCTCAAGCATTCCTACTACACAAACCAGAGCCCACAACTGCTCATCTCCTGCTGCATACAGAGTAATTAAACACAAGCATGAAAACAGACCTGACTATCATTCCAAGCAAATACATTTATCAATGTGTTTCTAAAAAAATAATACTGAACAGTTTCTCTCTCTCACTCTCTCTCATACCCACCAAGCACTTTATTAGGAACATCTCCTTGTATCTACACTCATTCTCCATTTTATTAGCTCCACCCACCATATAGGTGCGTTCTGTAGTTCTGCCGTTACAGATGTAGTCCATCTGTTTCTCTGCATACTTTATTAACCCCACTACACCCTGTTTTTCATTGGGTAGGACCACCACAGGACCAAAACAGAGCAGGGAGTGTGTGGGTGGTGGGTCGATCTCGGCACTGCAGTGAGACGTACGCGATGGTGGTGTGTTAGAGTGCTGTGCTAGTGTGAGTGGATCAGACTTCAGTGTTTAAACACCTCAGTGTTACAGCTGGACTGAGAATCGTCCACCAACCAAAACTATCCAGCCAGCAGCATCCTGTGGCAGCATCCTGTGGCAGCATCCTGTGAACACTGTTTAAGTACCAGAGCATGAACAACACAAACTGTGCAGCAGTTGAGCTACTTCCACTGGCTTTACATCAAAAAGGTGGACCAACCCTTATGAAAGAATAATATATGGCAAAGTATTGGAAAATATAGTGCAATATATTAAATAATACAATGTCATATATGGGAAACAAGTGCATATATTTTGCATATATTTATATAGTATTTATAGTTTTATATATGTGAAAATATATACATACTGTATATTGTATGTATAAACATATTCTCACATATATAAAACTATATATATTATCATATATGCAAACACATATGGAGAAATACATATGATGTCTATTACATATAAAATGAAATATATTACAATATATAAGTAAATATATATTATACTACCATACATACAATATATGAAAAGCGGCAATTCCTTATGTATTATACAATATATTGTAAGATATTTATCACTATATAAATATATGCAAAATATATGCACTTGTTTCCCATATATGACATTGTATTATTTAATATATTGCACTATATTTTCCAATACATTGCCATATATTATCCTTTCATAAGGGAACAAGATGGGAGTGTATGATAGAGTGGACAGTGAGTGGACACTCCAACAGCACTGCTGTGTTTGATCCAATCACACCAGTGACACACCACCACCATGTCAGTGTCACTACATGGCAAGTGGAGTATTCATGTACTGCATATGTCTCATACGTTATTAATATATAAGTTTTATAAAAAAAGTTTAAAGTAAATGAAAATAAGTAAAAATATAATTTATAGCTTACAGACGATTACAGACTACATCAAATTTCTTTATTCACCAAAATAATGAATGCTGTTCCATGTTTTGAGCCTCATTGGTCACATGACTGCTCAGAATGTTGAAGCCAGAAGTAAACTATATTTTCACCTCCAACATTATAGAAAGAATTGGATCATCTCACAATTCATAATCACTTATTATTTATTCTGCATTTGTTCTATTTTTGAAATCATTTGCAAATATTACATTTTAATCAGTTATGCAAATTGGTCTCAATGCCTACTACGGCGCCTATGCGGAGTTTCATATTGGGAAAGCGTGCTGCACAAATGTGCTTAATAAATGACAAAGATGAACATTTCGTAGAATTAATTGTTCAATTACCCGCTACAAATCCAGCAGTGAGTCACAACCCCGGTCTAGTGTCAATATGCACATGTTAATCAAGGCGTCTCAATAAAACGGAACAAAATAAGGTTGCAAAATAATTAAATCCGAGACCAAACTTAACCGTATAGCTTCTACATGTTGGAATTTATAAAGCAAACTTATACAGATATGATCTAAAAAAATAAAAGGGTAAAAGCTTAATTGCCTCAAAAACAATAAATTAAACCTGACGGCCTTATAAAAAGTTTCATTAAAAAAGTACATGTAAATAATGTAACCCGTTTAGCTATAATGTGGAAAAAATTGCCTCTTGTAAGCGCCAAAATGTTTCATTGTATTCAGACAGAGAGGCAGCCATCATAATGTTTAAAATTAGACTTTAATATTTCATCGCATCGCAAGGTTTATTCTCATTAAACACTGTGGGCTTTTTTTTTTTTCTCGGGCTCCAAATGTCAGCGGGAGAAATGTGTGAATGTGTTTCTGTTTGCTCTCCAGCTATTCCACAGCTCCTATACAGACCGCATCCGGCGATGAGAAAAATCTGCCGGCCCACTCGAGCGCTCGGCTCGCCGGGATGTGGAATGTATCAAACGGAAAGATTTTCAATAGATACTTCATGAGAGAAATACTGTACATGTTCAAGCACTTATGATTCCGATTGTTTGGTAATTGCACTGTAATGCCGGAGACAAAGAAACAAAGCTTTGGTGATGGTAACATCCATACTGACGTCGGGACAAAGACGGCTGATATTCGCTCGGAACGTTTCAAATGACTGAGGAGAAAATGAACGTATCAGATCAATCTGATATCTAGAGCGTTCTGTATGTTTCGCAATCCCATGCTGCATCTTTATTCACACTTCACAAGGCCCTGACTGTCACACATGCGCGCACGCATAGCCCTCCCCGCCCCACTTCCCCCATGGGACTGCTCTATTGCTCTTGGTTTATCACTGTCCAGTGTGCAGTTGGCCACAGTAATTAGAAAAGCTCGGACATGCATTTGCAGTGTCCTGCTTAGGGCCGGATCACCAATAACAGCATTTATTGTTTTCTAATCAGGGCCCCTTCGGCTGCACCAATCACTCAGTAAATAATGGAGATGTCAATACTCTCAGGTCCGTGACTCGCCCAAACCCCCGCGCCCGCTCGCCATAAAAGCCCCTCATTAATCACCCCTTACGTTTGAAAAGAGTTAAAACTGTCACTTGCTGAAAACCCAGCCCACTAAACCCACTTCACCGCTTGCCATCCATGCTCAGTCACCCCATCACGCATACGCCAGGCCTTTTCCTCATCAGTGGTCAAGCAGGCCGGCTCTTCCCTCTGTAACAAGAGCACTTCAATTGATTAGTGCATTCACAGGCGGGACTGGCTCAAGAATTACTCGACTAATTTTGCGGTGAGCTATTCGCCCAGGCCCAAACAACCTCATCAGGTAGAAGACTGAAGCAGGCTAAACCCAGTAACCTAACGACATGCTTTGTCCCATTCATCACCAGCAAATGGACGTTTTAGTGATCGGGGAGATTGGGTTTCGAAGGTTTGATGATGCTGTTCATCACACATTGGCAGGTGATTGGGGATATTGTTTGTCATTGATGTGATGCTGTTTGGGGCAAAAGACATTTGTTCACAAACAGGACTTTTCTTAGTGCAGCAGTATCATTACAGGACACGTCTTGTGTTCACTCCAAGTAAGCAATATAACATGCTAAACTGTAGTGGACACTTTTATGCCCGAGAGCACCTCTGTATGTTTATGTTTGAATATAGAAATATGCATGGAAGTGATCTATCAATCAAATAATCAAAGTCTTGTATATGTATGGTGCACAGGGATGGATTACTGACTGTATACAGCATTTGAAATTATTCTCAGATGTCTGCATAGAAGGTATATGAATTTGATCAGTGGTTTTACATGCCCATTTACTTCCTGTGATTTAGCCCTAGAATGAAACAAGCTGTTTTGTCTTGTATGATGTGCTCATGAACAATTTGATAAGCTCTGCTCTGATTGGCTGCTTTAGAAGCAGCGTGTCTAAATAGTCACAAATGTCCCTCAAGAATATCATACAAACTTAAAATCAAAATCAAATTCAAATCTGACTTCAAAAAGTACGTACAGCGTGGCTGCTACAGATCGTTGTTGGGATTGTGACTGTAGTTAAGATGGAATTGCGGATCGCTTCCCCTCTCTGCGCAACACAAAGCCTTGATATTGTCCAAAGTTTAAGAAACCATCTAGAGTTAATTGTGCACAGGCAAACTAACAACTGTGAATTAAAGGTGTCCAGGACCTTGTTGTAGATAAAGGTGCTTGAGTCAGTTTCATGTTTCTAGTCTGCTGGGAATGCCTAAGCATGTCCATTCCACCTTAAATGGTGCTGTGGCTTTTAAGGTGGAACGTAACATTCCATTAAGAAGCTGGTAAATAGGAAGCCAGCTTCATCCTTGTTTGAATATGAACATCAATCATACCTTTTCTGATTCTTCTTCTCAGCCTCAAAAGCACACTGTACAAGCTATAGCATTTAAGGTGGAATGTGACATTCCATTAAGAAGCCCATAAATAGGAAACCAAATGTAGCCTTTTTTGAAGATCATCGCTATTGCCAGCTGAGAGAGGATTGAAATTGAATGAAAGTGACGATATCTCACATCTTCACAGCCTGGAAGGGTATATAGCTGTATGCATATTGTATCATTGTTCTTGTTCCATTGTCATTGTTTCTAGAGAGCATGAATCCGAGGACTGTTATGTAACAGTCTAGGATTTTGGCAAATTGACCCCTTTTACAATTCCACCAATGCTGAATGTACTTGATGGAGGAGATAAGAGTGGTTAAGGCTCACAGTATGTTAGTTCTGTGTACTAATCTGTCATTATTCATGTATGACAATGTCAATGCAGTTTTAATTCTAAGGTCCCTTTAGGTTCAGACATATGACTGGATATTTATTGTCCAGTTTAAATGAACAACACTGATTATTTTCTGAGCAGAAATGCATTTTGTGAGCATTATGAGTAAAGTTAGCAAGCTGAAAAGCGATAGCGTGAGCTAACATATGCATACAATGCATAATCAAAGAAAGAGCTGTGCGAATGCGGTGGATCGCATGTGTTAAAACTCATTGAAAACATGTCGGCTTGGAGGAGACTTGAGAGCTGACACCACTAAACAAGACTCCTAAATCTCAGTGATGGGGTACATGTTCTTTGGCCGTATTTCTGTCATGTGGGATGTAGAGTGATGTCGGCTACGTTCTGCTGTTGTCCCAGCGGTGGGCGGACTGCGGAGGCCGCTTTACTGCCTTAATGTCTCAGATCCTGTCCTATGACTTATGGTGTGTCTGGGCATTTTAAAGCTGCTGCTAACCCTCCAAAAATGTTCCCCTTAATTAGGCCCTGCACCACATGAAAGTTGCTGTGTTGCTGTACAGGAAGTGATTCAATATTTTCCCTTGTCAAACATTTTCTTCCTCCTTCTGCCTGCCCCTAATGAGATTTAGGGTTTTATAGAAACTGTTGTTTAGATTGGTTTCCCTCCATTTGGCAAGGCTTTGAAAAAGAGAAAAAAAGATGACTGACTCTGTCGTTGACCTCCCCTCTGTGTGTCTAATCTTGGCCTTTAATTAGTTATTTCTCCACATCATGAACCCATTAGCTATCTGCCTACGGGACATCATCGGCTCTATATGTCCAGACATCTCGTAATACCATAATTTGGAGGTTCAGTAGAACGTGGCTGTTCTTTGTCAAAGCATAATCATATTTTACTTTAAAAAATGGCATACTTAATGTTGTAAACCATACCCGGAGTGGAGTTAAGGGTATTTTGAGAGGCCTACCATCGAGAATGCTCAATGAAAAGTCAAGTAGGAGCTGCAGGAACAGTTGATAATAGCTGAATGTGCAGTGCGTTCATGCTGCCTTATAGTTCTACATATTGTACAAGATTAGATGCTGGATTTGCTTGATAGCGGTGTAGATGCTCAGAGGGGGCTAGCCTCTCCTTGGCTGCCTTATGAGCTGAATTTGAATGAGAACCCTGTTTAGTAAGTAGATGTCTTAAGCAGACCCTTCAATTATCACCCTGCTTATTTAAACATTTATCTCCTCCCCAGATAAAGATCTCTCCCATCCCTCCTCTCTCACGCTCGTCTCCTGACATGATGCAGCAATAGTAACATGCCTCGGCAACACGCTACATGCATACCAACAAAACGCATGCGCCTGCTGCACGCTGATGTCTAATAGCACCAGGAAGCCGACAAAAAACAAGCCATTTCCTCTGCTCTCCACTCCCGGCCCCTCCTCCTCACAGCCCTGATGATGAACACACAAATGGTGACGGCTGAAGCAGAACACCATTTCTCAAGTTAAATGCCATGTGGCTATGTAGTATGCTGTTCACTTCAAAATGAAGCGCCACTCGCCCCAGTGCTGTCACACAACAAAGAGACCATGAGAAGGTGGGGTCAGCCAGCGTAGCCACAATGTTACTAAAACAGTTTTTCAGTTCTAGTCCACTGGGAATGCCCAAGCATGTTTATAACATAATTATCACGACAAGGCCAAACTGACTACTGGCTATAGCAGTGCTTGCTTGGTCCGTGTTAGTAATGTAAGCCACAGCGTTTCTGAATAACCCAACCACTTAACCTACCCAGTTAGAAATGACTTGTTCCAAAACCATTCTGCGAATATGCAATGTATTGTTAATGTTTTCCCTGGGGGACTTTTCTTTTGGTAGGAGAATGTTCTCTAGCAACATCCGGTCATCTCAGATCTCATTAACATCCATAAATGTTGTGCTGGGAATGTTTCTTTAAACATTAGACTAAACATTCTCTATAAAACTTTCTGGGAATGCTCCCTGTTAGCTGGGTAATCATATGCAAGTTTGCATATCGGTTTGATTAGGAAAAGGAAGAACTCCGATTCACTTCCTGTGCTATTTCTTCAAATGATTATGTATTCATTTTGAAATGTAGATACTAACCTCTCAGATTAGAAAAAAAGCACCCATCCAGATATTAAATGCATTCACGTGACAGTCTGTGAAAATGTATGATGAAAACGTTGCTGTCCAAAGAAAAACAAGTATCTCCAAAATGGCAACTTCACAGGAGAGGCCGAAAACCTCATACAATTTTAATGTAAGTCAATGGAACCAGACATCTTTCCGAAGAGTTTTGCGGTATTCCGGTTGGTCCATTCATTATGAGATTCTCACTCAGTGTAAACAGCAGCTGATGTGTTCAAAAGATACATAAAACTAAAAAAGGACAAAAGTGGAGATACATGTTTTTCATTGGACAGCAACAATATACTTATATATTTCATCACAATTTGTGGGAAAGTTCATTAAAAGGTATCATGCCTTGTAGCCTTGTAACGTGCACTTTTACCTTAAACACTGACATTGTTTAGCACTCACAAATGCACCCACCACTGCCGTGATTGCTTATCCCTCAAAAGAGCTAATGCTGTGCAAAACAACTGGCCTGTAACATTGATTTATTCACTATGCATGCACTAGAAGCTGTTTGTTTAATTTAAGCAAACCCACAAGGAAGAGAAAGCTTGTTGCTTAAGAACTTCACACATTCTTTTGTTAATTTCTGACAAAGAGTTTTCCCAGTTTAATGATTTTTCAGCTGTTCAGCAAAATTTGAACGTCACATTACATTTTTTTATAGAAAATAAATGAACACATTTTCTACATGGGGAATCAACTTAAACATGGCATATTTCTACATACTTCAGAGCCCAATTTCTATTGACTTATATATTATACATATTGATTTTATATATAAAATCATAAAATCACATAAAATCCTGAAATCGTGAAAATGTGCCGTAACTTTTTTGCAGGCTGTATTTAATAGTTTCCTTTTTTTACAATATATAAAATTTTGCAAATAAACAGTATAAGTTGCAGAGGTGTCTTCTTTGTAGGAATTACCATGCAAACATGCTCACCAAGGGGTGACCAAACCTAGCATATTATTAGGAACACTCATTAAACATTTTATCAGTTCCACTTATAGGTGCATATTGTAGCTCTACAGTTAGAGAGTGTAGCCTGTTTAACTGTGTTTCTCTGCATACATTGTTAACCCCCACTTTAAACTTCATCTTCAATGTTCAGGACCACCACAATGGCACTGCTGTGTCTGATTCACTCTTACCAGCACAGCTCACCTTATTATGTAACCGCCATCCAGCACTGAAATTGATCCCCCACCCAAATAGTATCTGCTCTGTGGTGGTCCTGTGGGGGTAAAAAGCAGGTAACGAAGTATGCAGAGACACAGGTGGTCTACGGCCTGTAAAACTACAGTAGGACTACAAAGTGCTCCAATACAGTTAATGGAGTGGATAGAATGGGCAATAAGTGGAGGTGTTCCTAATAAAGTGCTCAGCGTAACCTGTAATAGTGTAATATCAGCACAAAATACGCTTTGTAATTATATATTATATACACACACATATATATATATATATATATGTATATATGTATGTGTATATGTATGTGTATATATATATATATATATGTATGGGTATATATGTATATATATATATATATATATATATATATATATATATATATATATATATATATATATATATATATACATACATAAATAAAATAAAATAAATTATGATTTCAATGTAAAGCAGTGAAGCACTGAGCAAAAGCCTGAACTGTAAACTTTCCTTTCTTTATTCATCATCTGCAGCATTGGGACATCACTGAACACAGTAATGTCTTTGTTTGCCGCTGTTAAAGATGGCACAACACATGCATGATACTATGTAATGCAACCCAGCGATGGCCACTTTGTGATTATGATTAACTGCATTCCTCTGTAACCCCTTGCGTGTAATGGGGCTACTTTTCAAAATGAAAGCTTACCTCAGAGAATGCCCAGCACTCTCCTCTCTCTCACTACGCACCCTTCACCTCTGTAGGGGTATTTTGGTGACCCTGTCCCAGCCTGGCCGACTGCCGTCCCTGTGCAAGAGGCTGGATCGATGGAGGCTTTCAGTCAGCCTCGCCATCCATTCCCTCTTGTTAATGACAGCCATAATTCACATGACTGGGAAATATATATATAAATATTTCACCTCAGAGCTGTGACCTTTCTGTCTGCCGGCTGACAGCTCAGGGGGAAAAGGTGTCAATTAATGACATTTAGAAATTTCATATCACTCTCAATAACCCTGAGATTTTTAAGGGGGACTATTGAAGGGTGGGCCGGGTGCTCATCCAGGGCAGAGCAACTTTCATGAGGTAAGATGGCAGCCAAGGGGAACCATTAACGTCACCCGTTCCCCTGCAATCATTTCAGACTTGGGTCAGCATTAAATCTAATTGATCATCGTGATCGTCGTGGGGTGATAAATTCCTCATCACAGTTTTCCCATTTAAATCAGATTCTCCATCAAGCCACCGGGCTCATTTAGCTTGACTCGGGAAATAAAAAGAGGCTTAGGACAGGAGAGATATTACTTTGCATTCCTTTACTCCATTATTCTAGATTCTTCCTTAATCCTAAGAATCTTTAGTTTGGACCATAAATATCATCATGTAATCAACAACAGCAACAACAACAATAACAACAACAATAACAACAACATTAACAACAACAACAACAACAACAACAACAAAACACCTCTATGATACTTTAATGTAGCCCCACTTTTTAAAAAAGTAAAAGTTCCTCCTTTTAGACACTTGAGTAAAAGTACCAAAATATGGATAGTAACAGTAGCATGACTTATTGTGGCTTGAATGTCCATTTCTGGAACAAGACTCTTAATCAACTCATTTTAGGTGGAGAAACTCTAGCGTCACTCTTGGCCCACCAGTCCTTTAACAGAAGGTCATTAATTAGTTTGACACTGATGTTTATTGAAATGATCAGTACAGAACACTGAAAGAGAACCATTTACATTAGGTAGCACCAAGCTCTGGCCAACAGGTCAACACAAGCTCAAAACAACATGTTCACTGCTCCCTGATTGGTGGGCTCGCTTCTGTCGTTTGGACATGTTACGTATTTAAACACACATAAACCAAAAATAAGACGGATTTGGCCATAATGTAGTGGAATAAAAAGTAAGATATTACACTTTGAAATGTTGTGGAGGTTAAATAGAATATCTCCCAGAATGTACATACTTTAGTAAAGTACATATCATCGCTGTCCAAAAAAAAAAAAGAAAGTATCTTTTTTTGTTGATTTTTACTTCTATGCTTAGTTGATCACATGAGCTGCTATCCACACTGTGTAGCAATTTCATGAAGAATGGACCAACAGAAATGGCCCAAAACTGCTTGGAAAGACGTCTGGTTCCATTGACTTCCATTCAAATTAAATAGGGTTTTTGGCCTCTCCTGTGAAGTTGCCATTTTGGAGATCCCTGATTTTCTTTATACACCTACATAAACAGTAACTCATTAAATTTACTTTGTTACTTCCCACCACATGGTCTTTGGTCATGAAGGTGCTCTTGTGTTTTTGTTCCCCTTGTCCAGTATGTGTTATTAAATACATAAATGGGATGGAATGGGATTATGTCACCAGCTAATCAGCAGTTAGATTCGTTGGTAACTAATTTGGTCATTAATTTTAGTTGAGTGTGTTGATTATTCTTTGCACCCCGATTGGCTGCATCTTCCAAGGTACCATAGAAAAAATCAGTTACGTGTTTCAAGGCCTTAAACCTTGTGCTTCCAGCCAGAAAGCTATGATGTATAGGTGTAGAAGAACCTTACCCCAACCCGTGTACATACTTGTACGCAAGCCAAATGTTGGTTAGAAAGAAAGGTGAGGTATGGACCGGTCTATGAGCTCGACCGTAAGAGCCCCAGTAACTCCTGGATTCAAACCTGTCCCCCCGGTGACAGGCATGCTCGGTCTGAATCACTACGCCTGCATCCCAAAGGATCTCAAACATGGCGCAATCTTGCACGGATCAGCTGCACATTACCGCGCCATCATCTTGTTCACATATGAGAGCGGTGACACAAAGCCGGGTGATACTCTCTCCAAGCCCCTCACCTCCCCCTGCCCCCACCCTCCCCTCTCGCTCTCTGTCAATCTCTCCTCTCCCTGCTGCTCTTTCCATTCCACTCAAATGCTAGATCTGTTCCGTATCAGTGCCACTGGGCCTGTGGTTGAATATCAGTCCCATTCAAATCGGGGGGTAAATAGCTATGGGGTGACATAACCTTTCTTGTAGAGCCCGGCTGCACCGTATACAAATAATTGAAGCCCTTGACCCTGTCTCGCTGCATACAGCTGTAAGTACAAACCTGACATTTTGATACCGCTCCTGGGCCCTTTTCCCCCACTTGTTATTTTTCTATTTCAATAATCCATGACGGGCAGCGGGAAAAGAGAAGGGAGACGGAGGGAAAAGCGTGAATGATTAAGACTGTCAAGCTCAAATAATGTCCTTCAAAAGCAGGCCATAAATTTGCTTTTGTGACATTTCCCAACCTGACACGCAGCACGCGTGGGTTTGATTCCATCAAACGTCTTGTGTTTGTACTTTACGTTTATTTATGGCCGATTGTTTATCTGTTTTGCACCATCTTGCAGCCAATGAAACCTCTGCCTTCCTGATATAGCCAGAGGCTGTGTTTTGAGCTTTTATAACAACGTGGTAATAGCATGCGGTTGATGGGTGATTTGGAACATTTAGAGATTGAAAAGTCAATGCGTCCTATTTCTAGAATGTGCTGCGGTGAGCACATAGTAACGGAGGGAGTCATTTTAGACTGACAGCTATCGATGGCGCTGGCTCATCTACAGAGCTGCAGAGCACCGTTAACACGTCCTGAGGAAGGATGCACTTGTTTTTCTCCCATTGACTGGCTCCGGTTCAGTCGATGGTTATCACTTACTATATTCACTCATTATAATATCAGCCCTAACCGCCTTTCTCTCCTCTTCCCATTTCCCACCCCTTCGTCTTCAGTGTTCTCGTTTTAATCATCGCCCTGTGTTGGCTCACTGTCGCATCCCGGAATTTATACCCCACCCGCCGCATTTGCATATTGCCTAATATGGACATTTCCAATTGAGGGTGTCACTGATAGCCCACATGTTTCATGGCTATTATCATGCACAATACACAGATAAGAGCAATGAAGTTAATTCCTGACCTTAAGCTTCACTCGTTCCGAGCCAAATCGTTTTTCAGCTAATTCTGATCTTCATTATAAGCCTCACGCCATGTTCATCACTTCAGCTGTGATATAATAAAGATCTCTCGGTAATGCTTAATCACAGGTCAGTGTTCATAAGACTACACAACAATTCCACAAGCCCTTTCTGGCAGCAACTTAAAACTGCATAAACATTTATAAGCACTTATTACAGTAGGCCTCATGTGTCATAAGACTTCAATATGCCACCTACCAATGTCAAGTGACATTCAATGTTTTTTGACAGTAAGTTGTCATAACTCCTACAGGGGTTCCATGACAAGGGCTTCGTAGCTCAGTGTATGGCACAGTGACATAACGCTATTCATTTGACGTAACTTGCTCCATCAAGCTGGTTGAACAAAAAGAGAGCATTTCCTGTGGCCTTGAGATAAAATGAGTTTCGTTTTACCACTTAGAAGATTTAGGCTGTCACATGATCAGTATTATGTCACTGTGATATACACTAAGCTACAAAGTCAATAAAGTCACAACCCAATAAATTATACATTAAAACTTTTAAGAAACAGATATTGGCAATGAATTTTAGGTCATTATAAGTGTTATAGGTCATATAATGGTGGCTTGTCATTTGACCACACATTGTTAATTGTAATAATCCACAATAAACAAAAATAATTTAGTAAAGGTCTGTTTATGCTCATTAGTTAGCATGGGTCTAAATCCACATCTTATAAAGGCACCACGGGCAGCATTTGGCCTTTCTTATAGGTCCCTGATGGAACCAAATATTTAATACAAAGAGTTAATACAAGTTACAAAGATCATTACTGCTTTAAGATCTGTTCTATATTCTGTGTAGTTTTAAATAATAACTAATTAGATATAAAAGATTTTTAATACACCAATTACTATGGAGATTTAAACAAAACTGACACAAATGTAATGCCTATTTATTAGTATTTAGGTCCTCAGAAGATAAAATATACTAATACTTTCATACTAGATTCAGTTACTAAATCTATATATAGATCTGATCTATAGAATATATAAATCTAATACTGTCAACTTCCTACTTATAATACTTATATAGGTATTTGTATGTGATTGACAGCATTAAAATTATGCAAGTTCTAGATTATATAGATTATTTATATATATATATATATATATATATATATATATATATATATATATATATATATATATATAATGTATATACAGTATGTACAATACTTCATTATTTTCATGTACTATATTTTTATGATATTTGCATAATGTTCTAATAAAGTGTTTATTGTGCATTATCACACCCAATGCTGCAAGTATTGTGATTTTAGTATAAATGACCTTCAATTATGCACTAATAAATAATTTCATAATAAAGAAAGCTTAATGCACTGTAAAAAAAAACTTATGAGCAAGACCTTAATAAACTTCCAACATGTGTTCCTTAAAATAGAGTGATACAAAAAAAACTCTATTTTACACTTTAGAATAATGCTAATTTATGTTAAGCCCATACGTGATTATAGTACAGCAGATAACATGCACAAGCTTACACTGATGCACAGTGTTAGTTTATCTATAACTAAAGAACCAGCTATCTTGGCTGTATCTACCCAGGTAGCTCAGTTGAACTGTTTCCAGTTAGGCTTGTCAAGATCTTTAAACCTTAAGCAAGACTCAATCAAATCCTGACACTGTCTTTAGAGTATTACTACAGCACTTGCAGAGTCGAGATACAACAAGAATGTCATCACAACATGAGCAGCTGACAAAAGAATTCTTTATGGCACATAAAGCCTACTGGAATAAGCCTTTATGAGTGCTCATGTGGGTTTCTGAAGGTGTGATGCAGCCTTATCAACGTTGCCCTGCAGTAAAGTGCAAATGTACATTAGCTTTCAAATTTAAACTCTCTGCATTTTCCAGCATAACTTCCCCGAGACTGCAGGATTCCATGCTTGGCAGAGCTGTTTTGAGGTTTTGAGCGTTATCATATTTCATGACTACCTTAGGCCATAACATCCTGGATCCCCCTCTTCGTTTTCCTCCGCCCTTCCTCCCTCTCCCTCTTTAATTTCTGCCCTGTTGTGATAAACAGCTGCCATCAGTGTGAAATATTAATGGTGGGGGCTGATTTGGGGTGTTGAAGAGTGTCATTCATTTGCCTTTTAATCTACTGGCAGAAAAATGAAAACGGCACGCTTTCGAAGCCTCAAAGACCTCCCAAAGTCATCCACTTCCTCATTGACAGCTGCATTTTCAGGGGGGGCGTCTCGGAGAGGAAGATTATGCGGCATTGCTGGTGTTAGCCGTAAAAAGAAGTCACCCATGAAAGCTTAAACTTGACAATCCAAGCGTTGTTCCGAAATGGCCGAAAAGCTACTCAGCGCCGCACGCCTTAAATATTTCACTATCTACCGAGACCTCCTCATCAAGCCCAGAAACACAAAGTGGCTGCCGTTCAACTCGCCTGCAAGTGTTTGCCAAGTTTTGGACTATTTTGAATGCCAGTGATGAATGTATCCCTCCAAAAAGGTTTGATGTCCTCTACATCATAGCGGCTTTCTATGTTCCTGATTACAGTACTTGGAATGTAGTTTGCTTATTGTCTGCCGCTTCTTTGTGTTCTTTGTCTCTACGGAGAAGTCGAGTTGAGAGAGAATACATCCTCGGCTGCTAGAATGTGGAAGATCCATGATTAATGCGATTGCATTTATAATTCTGCTTAATAACGATCATAATTATTACATTAATCATCACAGACCATTGACAGCCTTAATGTTTCTCCAAATGGTGATCATGCCCAAGCAGATATTAAAGTGTGACGATATTTTATTCAAAGCCACCAATAAAGATGTCTCTCTGTAGATACCTGTCCGGGGGAAGAAAAAAAAAGGAAGAAGGAAAGAAAGAAAGAAGATTTATAACTCTGTTTAAACCCAAAGAAAATACGCGGTTAAGGCTCCCTCTGCCCCTTTGTCTAGATCTTAATAAGGGTATCTAATTAATATTTATGGCATAATTGGCTTTTTCCTTTTTTGTGTGTGGAAAAGGAATAACAAGGCCAAAATACTGTTGTTGGTAATTAAGACAAATGCATTAATTATTAAAGATGCAAACATGTCAAGCAAGCATAACTAATTATTCGAGCGTGTTAACAGTTGTTTAATGTTAGCAGCCAATGAATTATTGAGTGTGCACATGCCATTTTTGGACTGTTTGAAATGAGGAATGATAAGAGGGGTGAGCAAAGTCACGGTCTCTTTTGAAAAGATGCAAAACAAGTCAGGCAACTTTTTACAGCATAGCCCCCCACCTTTAAGCACATAGCCCAGTTTTTTTTTTTTTGTGTGTGTGGAGTTCGAGGCATGGTATGAATGTGCGTGTGTGTGTGCGAGCATGCATGTGTTTAGTGTTTCCTGTACCTTTGGGCTACTTTGGGGAAGCACATTTGATGCCATTGCTTTGTTGTGGGGCAGTGGGAGAGCTGTGAGACGGCAGGGGTAAACAAAAGTGACAGCAAACAATTTATTTTGTTACGTCTTAATTGTCACCTGATGCGCTCACAATCTGGAGCCCTGTCGAAAACAAAAAAGGAAAAAAGGCAGATCAGGTTTCCCCGCAGGTGTGAGGGGAATAGGGTGGAGGGCCCCAGGCGTGGAGATCATAGATATGTATATACATACTCCTCTAAACAGTTAAGTGGGGGTGTGTGTTGTGTTTGGCTCTGTGAATATTTATGTGATATTAGATTGGCCTGCATTATAATAAATATGAAAAGCTTCCTTTGTAATAGTTTATGCTATTCAGTCTAGGCTCGTGCTAGGACTCACTGATCTGAACACTTCTTTTGAGTGATACAGATTTTAAGGAGCTAAATGTGACTGTATCATTTCAAATATTATATTTGTATATTAAAATTACAGCAGTTTAAGGTGGAGCAGTTTTAGATCTAACCTGCATTTAAACTAACACTGTGTTTATGGTTCTCCAAATTTTATGCAATGCTGAGCAGATTTATTTTTAGTTTCTACTGTAGCATCGATGTGGATTAAGACACAGATAAAGTTATGAAAAAGTTAAGACAGTATGGAAAATGCAACAGAATTTTTTTTTTAAGAATTTGTATGTTTTAATTGTTTTATTTTATTATATTCTATATAATATATTAATATCAGGCCTGCAATGCATTACAAATTTAGGGCTAATAATCAGGTTTAAAAAAGGAAATGATCAGGTGATTCTAGTGATTGTAATTATGATTTGGTACATAAACAGTTTCCACAAAAGGCTGAGGAAAACATGTTTAAATGTTTTGAATTATTGGTCCTTAAAGAAAGATTGGAGGAGATTTGCACATCTCTCCATCTATAGTGCAAGAGGACAAGCATAAGCCGAACATGATCTCTCATCAGAACTGTCTAACCTTTACACCAGGCTGAAAAGCACAGGCACCTAACCTTTACACCAGGCAGAAAAGCACAGGCACCTAACCTTTACACCAGGCAGAAAAGCACAGGCACCTAACCTTTACACCAGGCAGAAAAGCACAGGCACCTAACCTTTACACCAGGCAGAAAAGCACAGGCACCTAACCTTTACACCAGGCAGAAAAGCACAGACCCCTAACCTTTACACCAGGCAGAAAAACACAGACACCTAACCTTTACACCAGGCAGAAAAGCACAGACCCCTAACCTTTACACTAGGCAGAAAAACACAGACACCTAACCTTTACACCAGGCAGAAAAGCACAGGCACCTAACTTTTACACCAGGCAGAAAAGCACAGGCACCTAACCTTTACACCAGGCAGAAAAGCACAGACACCTAACCTTTACACCAGGCAGAAAAGCACAGACATCTAACCTTTACAGCAGACAGAAAAGCACAGGCACCTAACCTTTACACCAGGCAGAAAAGCACAGGCACCTAACCTTTACACCAGGCAGAAAAGCACAGACCCCTAACCTTTACACCAGGCAGAAAAGCACAGACCCCTAACCTTTACACCAGGCAGAAAAGCACAGACACCTAACCTTTACACCAGGCAGAAAAGCACAGACACCTAACCTTTACACCAGGCAGAAAAGAACAGACCCCTAACCTTTACACCAGGCAGAAAAGCACAGACACCTAACCTTTACACCAGGCAGAAAAGCACAGACCCCTAACCTTTACACCAGGCAGAAAAGCACAGACCCCTAACCTTTACACCAGGCAGAAAAGCACAGACCCCTAACCTTTACACCAGGCAGAAAAGCACAGACCCCTAACCTTTACACCAGGCAGAAAAGCACAGACACCTAACCTTTACACCAGGCAGAAAAGCACAGACATCTAACCTTTACAGCAGACAGAAAAGCACAGGCACCTAACCTTTACACCAGGCAGAAAAGCACAGACCCCTAACCTTTACACCAGGCAGAAAAGCACAGGCACCTAACCTTTACACCAGGCAGAAAAGCACAGACATCTAACCTTTACACCAGGCAGAAAAGCACAGGCACCTAACCTTTACAGCAGGCAGAAAAGCACAGACCCCTAACCTTTACACCAGGCAGAAAAGCACAGACACCTAACCTTTACACCAGGCAGAAAAGCACAGACCCCTAACCTTTACACCAGGCAGAAAAGCACAGGCACCTAACCTTTACACCAGGCAGAAAAGCACAGACACCTAACATTTACCAAACACCAGGCAGAAAAGCACAGACACCTAACCTTTACACCAGGCAGAAAAGCACAGGCACCTAACCTTTACACCAGGCAGAAAAGCACAGGCACCTAACCTTTACACCAGGCAGAAAAGCACAGGCACCTAACCTTTACACCAGGCAGAAAAGCACAGACACCTAACCTTTACACCAGGCAGAAAAGCACAGACACCTAACCTTTACACCAGGCAGAAAAGCACAGACCCCTAACCTTTACACCAGGCAGAAAAGCACAGGCACCTAACCTTTACACCAGGCAGAAAAGCACAGGCACCTAACCTTTACACCAGGCAGAAAAGCACAGACACCTAACATTTACCAAACACCAGGCAGAAAAGCACAGACCCCTAACCTTTACACCAGGCAGAAAAGCACAGGCACCTAACATTTACCGAACACCAGGCAGAAAAGCACAGACCCCTAACCTTTACACCAGGCAGAAAAGCACAGACACCTAACATTTACCAAACACCAGGCAGAAAAGCACAGACACCTAACATTTACCAAACACCAGGCAGAAAAGCACAGACCCCTAACCTTTACACCAGGCAGAAAAGCACAGACCCCTAACCTTTACACCAGGCAGAAAAGCACAGACACCTAACATTTACCGAACACCAGGCAGAAAAGCACAGACACCTAACCTTTACACCAGGCAGAAAAGCACAGACCCCTAACCTTTACACCAGGCAGAAAAGCACAGACACCTAATCTTTACAGCAGGCAGAAAAGCACAGACCCCTAACCTTTACACCAGGCAGAAAAGCACAGGCACCTAACCTTTACTCCAGGCAGAAAAGCACAGGCACCTAACCTTTACACCAGGCAGAAAAGCACAGGCACCTAACCTTTACACCAGGCAGAAAAGCACAGACACCTAACCTTTACTCCAGGCAGAAAAGCACAGGCACCTAACCTTTACACCAGGCAGAAAAGCACAGACACCTAACCTTTACACCAGGCAGAAAAGCACAGACCCCTAACCTTTACACCAGGCAGAAAAGCACAGACCCCTAACCTTTACTCCAGGCAGAAAAGCACAGACCCCTAACCTTTACACCAGGCAGAAAAACACAGACCCCTAACCTTTACACCAGGCAGAAAAGCACAGACCCCTAACCTTTACACCAGGCAGAAAAGCACAGACCCCTAACCTTTACACCAGGCAGAAAAGCACAGACCCCTAAACTTTACACCAGGCAGAAAAGCACAGACCCCTAACCTTTACACCAGGCAGAAAAGCACAGACCCCTAACCTTTACTCCAGGCAGAAAAGCACAGACCCCTAACCTTTACACCAGGCAGAAAAGCACAGACCCCTAACCTTTACACCAGGCAGAAAAGCACAGACCCCTAACCTTTACTCCAGGCAGAAAAGCACAGACACCTAACCTTTACTCCAGGCAGAAAAGCACAGACCCCTAACCTTTACACCAGGCAGAAAAAACACAGACCCCTAACCTTTACACCAGGCAGAAAAGCACAGACCCCTAACCTTTACAGCAGACAGAAAAGCACAGACACCTAACATTTACCGAACACCAGGCAGAAAAGCACAGACACCTAACATTTACCAAACACCTGGCAGAAAAGCACAGAACCCTAACCTTTACACCAGGTAGAAAAGCACAGACACCTAACATTTACCGAACACCAGGCAGAAAAGCACAGACACCTAACATTTACCGAACACCAGGCAGAAAAGCACAGACACCTAACCTTTACCGAACACCAGGCAGAAAAGCACAGACACCTAACCTTTACCGAACACCAGGCAGAAAAGCACAGACATACCGAACACCAGGCAGAAAAGCACAGACACCTAACCTTTACCGAACACCAGGCAGAAAAGCACAGACACCTAACCTTTACCGAACACCAGGCAGAAAAGCACAGACACCTAACCTTTACCGAACACCAGGCAGAAAAGCACAGACACCTAACCTTTACCGAACACCAGGCAGAAAAGCACAGACACCTAACCTTTACCGAACACCAGGCAGAAAAGCACAGACACCTAACCTTTACCGAACACCAGGCAGAAAAGCACAGACATAATGCAAAGCCCAGAGGGGAGGTCACCACCAGCTACCAGCTTCACCATTAAAGTGCCCCACCTACCTCTACCCAACAACCCCCAGCACCCCTAGACATAAAAACAATCAAACAAGGACATAAACATGAATCATTCTTATCTCAGAGGGTTTGCACCCCCTATGATCATCTTGCTGTGGCATAGCCATAACATCTGGACATATCCAGATTGGATCCAGAATGAATTTTGGAGATTTTTACAGCTGTGTCTCAGTCTGGATGCTCTGGACGCTCCAACTAGATTTCAGAGGGTTTTTGTATCCATTGCAATGCAACAAACAACAATGGTGTCAAATCCAGAGTGATGGTAATGTATGCATATGACCGAGAAATTCCTCTTGTACACACTATGCAAAAGAACAACAGTCCATGAACTGCAACTTGAAAGTGCAATTGTTTGGAGATGATGTACCTGCTTCTCTACGGCATCTGCGTTAGAAATCTGTGTCACCAGATAGCTTGGTGATGTCTGGACCCACAAATTCAATCTGATCACTTGCAAATACCAGTGCAGGCAGTTGTCTCAAGAGATCTGACTTGGAAAACAAATCGGATTTGCCTGCAGTTTGAACTTAGCCCTAGAGGCCAGGGCCAGCCAGCAGCGAGTCACTACACTATGGTTTATGGATGTTTATGAATAAGCAACAGCTCAATCGTTCTTGAACAGTACTGGATATATGTATATGTATCAGCCCAAAACCCATATATCTGAGTATCACTAGTTGAAACTGAATGACGCTTTGCTAATAGTTGTGATTGCTAGTTTGATGCTTTGATGTCAAGCACTGACAAAAAGTGACCAAAACATCCAGGATGCCAAACAAACCTTCTGAATAACTGGACTGTATGCACAATAACTCTTCATCTAATTCAAATCCTACTAGATCACCTCTATTTACAAATCCAAACACGGTTAAAAGTATAGAATCCACACATTTGACAGAATATCACATTGTATATATGGCTTGTTTCAATGAAGATGTCATATGAACCGAATTACACTGTGCTTTTATTATCACCAGCAAAAATGACATATTCTAAAGGAAGATAAAAAATGGGGCATGTGAATTCTCAGTTCACATTATTCTCTGAGCCACTCACTTTAGCACCTCCCTGAAGTGATCTACCATGCCATGTTTTTTTTTTAAACAGAGCAGGTGATAGCTGCTCCGCACGCACAAATAAGCATTGCTGTCATCAAGAAATTGACAATTATGTTCGGCCGAGAGGCGTATGCAATCTGGTCCCATTCCGTCTCCTCAGATATGACACCATCCTTTATCATGCAGGGATCTGTTAGAGCTGGTAATCAAATTCCACCATAGAAGTGCACTGATCAGACTGTTCAAATGAGAAAAGCGCTCTTTAATTGCATCCAAGGCCGCATATGACTCAGATGTTAGATCGATAACTAGGTGGCAGGTTAACAAGTTAAGAAGTAGGTAAACAATACTAATATTCCCATCAAAATATACTTCTGCTGCAGAATATTTCACCTGCTCCATCTTTCCCCAGGAGTACCTCAAATAAAATGGAAGGACTGTGATACCATTCATTCTCCTAAACACTCTCATTGGATTTGGGAAATATCTATTAGCTCGTAGCCTTATCTAAAATGGTTATGGAGTAGGCAGCAGCACGCTGGACGCAATGGGCCTAACCTTTCAAATACATCTCTATAAAGCACAAACTGGGAAGATTAGAGGAAATTGGAAGAGAATGTGATGCAAGATGCCGCAACACACTCCATATACACCTTTGAGTACATTCACGGACTCGAATCAATGTACCCAATGACCCATTGATTAGGCAGCAGAGAATTGCACCAGAACTCACTATGGCTGTACTTCACTCTGCTCAAAAGCCTACAAGCTAACCCCATATATGTATATGTATAAATACATACATAAATACATACGTAGCATATAAAAATATGTATACATATACAATATCAGTCAAAAAGACACACCCAACTAAAAACTTGTTTCATCATCTTGAAGAAATCAAAAGCCTAATGCTTAACAGTTCATACTAATCAGATAAAAAATAATAATATATAAAAACATAAATATCCTTATACACCACATATACTCTTGATGTATCACAATATCAAATTTTTGCCATACATATTGTGTTGCATAAAATCTCCTTTCGATTTTGTGAATATTTACGATGGGCTGCCCAATAGAATGCATCCAAAAAAAAAAAAAAAAAACATTAACCTTCAACTAGCACTGCAAATTATGAACCCTGTTTTATCCATCTGTAAAGTTGCAGTTTTGGCATTTTGGATTTTTTTTTCAGGTGACTGTATAATTCCACTGGTGCTATTTTATAGTTTGATTTAAATATTTTGATAGTTTATATAAACTTAATATATATGTTCTGTCAAGGCAGTGCTACTTCTTCATCTACTCATGTTGGGATGGTATATATCCAAAATTGGTTTACAATGTGTACAGTATACTGTAACAAAGCTAGCCTTTAACTTTGTTACAGTATGCTGTACATGTTGTATGTAAACCAGTTTTGGATATTTACATATACCCAGTAGTTTTATTTAATAGTATATATAGTATTTATAGTAATGTTTTTGATATAAGCATGTTTAAGCATCACTTTTAGGGTTAATGACTTTAAAGGTTACTTGCATGGTAACACCCCGGGTGCACACTAAATTCCCAGATGAACTTAGAATACATATTAGATGAGAGTTAATGAACATAAACACAATTTAGATCATTTGTGGCCTACACACCCATACAGCCTTCTCCACTAAACCCCAGACTACAACACCCAAGAGCACGTCATGACTGATCCCAAGAGGGGGCGGCAGACTGTGTATATACTGTATAGGAAAGTGCGTAGGTGTGAGAGTTAACCCCCCACTCCCTCCCTTTTCCTCCGTCTCTCTGGGTATGATTTATGGGCTGATCCTGGCCTGTAGGGAGTTGACAGTTGCTTTCATTTTCTTATATATATTTTTCCCTCCTTGCCAAGGTCATGGGGGAGTAGGGCCTCTCCAAAGCCCACCCCCCCACCACACTTTTCCTTTCCCTTGTTGGTTCCTCTTTTCCTCCCCCCTCTCTTTCCTCTGATGGTCCCATGAATCATTCCGTCTTCCCATCGAACCTCCTGAAGCCTCCTTCCCAATGCGCCCGCCCTGACTTCCGCCATCCTTCTTCATTCCCACTAACAATTTGGTAATGAAATATTGATTTTTAGTTAGATTCAAATGGATGTTATTAAGTTTGCATTGATAAATCGCCCCTCGGTCCAACATTGGAAGAACCGCAGCCAAAAGTGGAGTGCACGGGACCCGGACACACCTGGGGACGTGTTGACTGGGATGGCTAAATCACGGCTTTGCACGCTCTTCTTAGATGTTTCTCAAACGGCGGTCATTTGTGGCGAGGCTGATAAGGGCAGAGGGATTTGGAGCTAAGGAACGCTGTTAGGGGAGATGGAAGCATTCATCACACCAGATATCTCTCCACATGACCTGTCCACTTTAGCCAACCACTGCAGTCCAGAATGCACACTACTAAAATCTGCACGGGCTGATTTTCACTAGACAAGGCTTTGCTTGAGTAAAAATCAATGCAAGATCGGACACAGTTAGCAGAGGCGCCTCTGCTAACCTGTCAGTCAATCAAGGGTCTTTAGACATAAGGAATCTGTTCAGTGATGCAGTTTGGAGTATCTAATATCTATTTATTCTGCTCCACTGTTTCCCAGAAGGCCAGGTAGGCATTTTGGGGTTTGGAGTTTCAGGCCACGCTAGGGGAAATCTGTGGCACAGGGAGTTTTCCCTTTCCAGACGGCTGTTTATTTTAGCTTCACCCGATCGTTTAAATGCAGCTGACAAAGAGAGGCGCGTTAAGAAAGTGACATTTCCTCGGCTTGGCCCGCTCGTAGGCAGCTCCCGTTTTCGTTGTTTTAACATGGTAATTGCTCTGTGTATTTACTCTCCCCGGGTTTTAAACACATGCCTTCACACCAGTGCTCCCTCTCTGCTTCTTCCCCCAGCTCTCTCTCTCTCCTATTCTCCCACTCTATCTCTTGTTCTGTCTCTCTCTTTCCTCCCCTCTTGCTGTGCCTCTCCAAACTGCACTGGCCGGGCAACAGCGGATCCCTCCAGCTAAGTGAACATGATGGCTGCCCGGGGAAAAAAAGACAATATGAATGTGGTATTAAAAAGGCGGATCTGACAAGATGGACATGCCGAGTTGGGGGGCTACGGTGGGGACCCCAGGGTGCATATGAGGTGTCCTTTCCGGGGAAGGGTATTTACATTTTTCTCCTGCGTCCCAGTGACAGGGACACAATTTCCTGTCCCGTCTGGCGCAGTTTGACGTGAGCCTGGACTGAAATGTAATCTTGTGCCGAGCCATGGTTCCTCCCAAGAGTATTGCAGAAACCTTGGACTTCGGTTCAGTAATCTCCTTGTGTTTTTTTTTTTTTTCTGTTTTTTCAAACTGCTACAATTCTGCCTAAAAGGAATGACCAAGTAAGGATTTGCAGCTCAATATCAATGCTCTATCATATATCAGGTGTCGGCATATTAAGGAATTCCTTACACAAAGGGGGAAAGAGATTGAGATATTTAGTAGGGCAATATGTTCGCTGGGCAACAGTATAAGGATGTATGTCTCTGAGTGTTTTAGGGGTCAGAGATTTCTCAAGAGACCATAGCTTGGTAGAGGACATGGGTTGCCCTGTCATAGTGATTAATGTGTGGACGGCACACATATCCACACTCCCACACTGGCACTCGTGTGCTTGACATGTTCACGAGCATGCATGGCACGAGTCAACATGCATGACCTGCAAGTGACACTCCAAATAAACATGCTAAAATACATAAACCTGAATCGGTGTCAAGCATCCTGACTGCTCAACTGCAGATCCATAAATAAGGAATACATAACCATTAGAACTGTTGTCAGATCAGCCCTCTCCAAATCATGGAGGGCAAAGGCCAGCTGTGTGGGCTGTGGTCAGAGAAGCCCTGTGTGGTGGCATGCGAGAAAAGATTATGTGGTATAGAATGCACAGAAATGAGAGATCTACGTTCAATTCAGGTCTATAACATGGTGCAGTTTGAGTTTCTTTGCAGTTTGTTTTGTTTCATTTTAAATGTTATAGTGTTTGCTTTTATGTAACTGTAAATCAAAATGATTCCTATTTTTATTAATATTATTATTAGGTGTGCATCTATAGCAGTGCTGTGCTCGTTTTCTCATAGGGGGCTTCACAAAAATGCTCCACTATCAACATCTGATACCACCTGATACCGGATATGTGACATAAGCCAAATGTAAGTCGCAGTGCTAATGAACAAGCAGCTCAAGCTGGCAGTGAACGAGTCTTACTGGCGCTGTGGCAGTCTGAGGTGCACATTTCAAAGCACAGTTAATGTGTATCTGCTGAGCTTGCAAAAAATACAAATAAAAACACAACAATTTGGCCTGTGCAGAAACTGGTACAAAAACTTATCATTAAAATAGTAGGAATCAACTGACTCAGGAACAAAACTTGGTGGGTAGGTTGAACATTGTGAGATTTGTAAGTTTCATGCTCAGCTATGACATAGACAAGGATAGGCCTTATCTCTGTACCTTACTGACCCAAGAGCCATGTCAGGGGACATTCACTAAGCAGTGATGCCCTCCGTGAGTCTTCCTGTTAGTGCACCATTGGCAGACGGCTGCATGACGCAGGACTACATGCATGCAAAAAGTTACTACCACCTTAAATATGGAAGGAGGCTTTGTTTGTTTGTCTGGTGAGCTTATAATGAAATTGGAGGAGTTGATGTTTACATAGATTGCAATAAGATGAAGAAAATGGAGAAATTATCACTTTTTTTCTGTTAATTTATTGACATTTCCTATCATTGAAGCAGACATCGGAATGTGCTAAAGCTTAATCTTTGTCAATTAACAGACCATAATGAAAATAAAATCAGTTTTATGGTTGGCGGGCTGATATATAGGTTATATGCTATATCAAACTGCATCCCGCTATTGTGATCTTTGTTGCATCATACAGCAGCATAAATACCAGCTATGCAAATAACAAACAGACATATAGAGGAGACGTAGCTATTCATTCCTCCCAATTACGACACCTGATTTATCATGCATTGTAACCTAAAGTGCTATCACATGCTGAAACTCTGTACAGTCAAGCAAGACCTTGTCCAATACTGAGCCAAGCAAAGAGATTGTGTTTCAGTTTACATCACACGAGCTCTGCCGTTGATCACTAAAGCCCACTCACTCAACCTCCCATCACTTCCCCCGGCTCCGTAACCTTCCTCCCCAGGCAAGGTGGAGCCCGGGGGCCAAGATCAAATCCTGATCCAGGCACTTCGCTGAAACGAGGCCTTGTCTTGTGCTGCATGTAGATAACCCATGTTATTAGCTACCCGATGGTCAATCAATAAAGCACTTCCATGGCTGTGGCGATGAACTAAGTCTGGAAAGCAGATAAGCATCTCTCTCATGCTGTCGCTGTAATTGGTAGCCTCTCAATCCAGGCTTGTTTGACAAGGGCTATGCATATTGAAAAACAGCAAGCACTGTGCAAGACTATCTACAGGAATTAATGCAGACCACAAAGACATCTCATTTTAGGTGTTTATGTCAAACATGGACAGAGGCCGCCGTGAATGGCATATGTAAAAATGTTCATTTTATTTTAATCCCCAGTTCCGTAGTGGCCAAATGCCTGTCAAAGCCACATCAGCAGCCGCTCTGAGTTTATTAGCAGTGTGTGCTTTAAACAACAAACAGCTATTGTTGTCTGGAAGACCAATATCCTGCCATTTGTCAGTCAGCTTTAAATAATGCTTACTTTTTCAGTTAGGCAGAATGCTATGATGCTAAGAATTGTGCAGGTTTAAAGATACAAACAATGGAAGAAGTCTATTGACAAGCAGAGGGGAGCTAGCCAAGGTAAATCAGGAATTGTCTTAGAATGTTTTGTTCTTGCAATTCAAGAACCAAGCAAACTATTTCACTGTAGCTTGGTGGGCTGCCCCAGAATCAAAATGGACATTATTTTTAACGACATTTAACCTTTTCAGTACTTTTCTAGCTAAAATTAGCATTAGCTAATATACCAATGCATGTGCTGATAAGGGATCTTGTACATACACCAGTGATTCCCACCCCTGATCCAGCCTGACCCCCTGTCCTGCACATTTTAGTGTTTTCCCCAGATATAACACACATGACCTAACTAATCTGCTTATTAACAAGCCCTACCTGAATCAAAGTGGGTGTGTTTTAGAAGGAAGTTTGCAGAGACCACCAGGATCAGAATTGGTAACTGTTGTACAATGCCAACAAGTGACTAGACACGTGATGTCTTAGCTGGACAATACGATACCATTACTCAGCAAAACAGACTAAACTCATAAAAGCACATTTAGTTACATTTACATGATCTTTTTTGATCATATGATCATATTTAAGCTGCTATCTGGTTTGCCCAACTGAAGATTACTTTTATAGAGCTTCTACAAATATTAAATCAGGTCAGTGTCTGGAAGTATTTCCGTCCCACAAAAAAAACCTATCACAATTTGAGATTAACCTACCTTTAAACCATGGATGAAGTTGTGTGGCTTCCATTGCTGCTGTGGTTGACTTTGTCCTCCTTTAGAAATGATCAGTGACAATATAAGACACTGTGTTGAGTCTTACAAATATGCACTCATGATCTAAAGAAGAAGTTGAAGCAGTGAGGCCTTCCATGAGTCATACTGTTAGTGCCAGCACCAATGGTGGACGGCTGCACAACACAGGACGACATGCACGCGGACTGTTAAGATGACCACCCTTAACACCACAGCAACATTCCCAAAGACTACAACGACATTGTGCCATATTGTCATAGAATGACTTAGAATGGCAGCGGGTCATCTTCTCTGAGAAGTCCCGCTTTTGTCTTGGTGGAGACAGTGTGTGGATGCACCACGTTCAGTGCCAAGATGAATGGTTTGTTGTCACACGTCACACATCTAGAAGGCATGGTATCACTCCACCTCCACCCCTACTGCAAAAACTGCTGGAACTGTGGAAATATGCAAGTAACATGGGATGGATTGTCAGAATAGGAATCTCTATGACTCCATGCCAAGACATTTGCATGTTTGCATTTGCATTAGCAAATATGGTGGCCCCGACGCCATACTGAGAGAGACTACTTCTGCATGTGTAGCTCTATAAATATTGCCCATATTAGTCCACATTTATCATCATTAATTGTTGCTGGTAACCTTTATCTTCCTTCCTTATAGCATTGCCCTCCAACACATCCTTCTGGGTGCAACAATTCTTTTGACGATGAGTGTATCTTTCCTGTGCGTTGCTTCATTTGCTGCTTTCAAGCCATGTTTTATCAAATTTCTGTCCTATATTTTATATTCAACCTTTGTTGGCTGTTTAATATAACACATTTAAGTTTAGCATCAAACAAACATTTCTCATATTTCGCTCTGTATTTCCTGAGGCTTTAATAATCAACCTTAAGACAATTGTGGACTTTGCTTTGCCCTGCATTTGCACACATCTGTTTTTTTGTGAAAAGGGCTTACTGCTCAAATCTAAAGCTTATTATTATTATTAGAGGTGCAAGCTAGATCAACTAGTTTAACAAACCTGCCTTCTTCAATGTGCAGTATACATTTCTGTTCTGATTCAATTTGGATTTTTTTTTATTTTAGCCAGCAGCATTTACCTAATTGGTAACAATAACACTCAGATGCAGGGCATGTACGAGCATTTCAGTAACACTTGGCCTATATGCTATAAAGCTATGCTCCATTTCTGCCCACACAGAAAAATGAAGAAACATTTCGAATTCATCCAGCTTTTCAGGTCGGAATAAGTAGTACAATGACATAACAGTTCATTTGAAACAAATACACCTTATTTATGGAGTACATAAAACAAATCATGTACAGCCTCGGGCACCCCCTAGCACATATCACATCATCAAATCGCTTGAAAAGTACTGCATGCTTAAAATATGAAGGACTCTGGGTGTTAGCCGCAGTGTGTGAGATCCAGATGCGTGCTAAATGGAGATGTTTATGGGCAGCAGATTGGAGCAGTGAGGCGGGGAGGAGGGTCCCAGTCGCCCTGCTCTCTGTGGAGCAGTACTTGGTGCACATTCCCCCATGGTGCTGGATGAATTTGGAGCACTGATGAGGAGGATGATGGTGTTGCGACGCAGAGCAGCGTCCCATCTGTCTCTGCTCTTTCTCTTTTCTCACTTTTCCGCTGTGCCTTGTCTCTTTTTCTTTTGTGTCCGGTGATATGTTATGACGGGATATTTTATCCAACAATATTTTTATTAGCTGTACTTTCAACACCTCACTCTTTCTATTGTTTCATCCTCTTTTCTTTGAGTTTAGTTACATTCTTTTTTTTTTTATATTCTGGGTTCTATTTAAACAACCAGGGAACCTAACCTGTTTTTAGATCAATCCTGTTCTTGCAGGAGAACTGATGTTCAGTGATGTTCCAATGACCAATAAATCACTGATACATTTGACCATATTTCTATCCTCTCCAGGTAAACTTGGGCATTACCCTCGGGCATCGGGCATTACCCTTTTGGGCATTCCCCTCGCCACTCACAAGGCTGCTCACACAAAAAAGTTTTAGAGTCACAGAAACTTAGCAAGCTACAGCTAACGCAGCATAACCAAAAGCTAGCAGGCTCAACCACCTGTCTCCATCTACACATCTGTTTGTCTGTGCATTCATTCATCCAGTTACCATTACATAAAAGCTCTGTAATGATTTTAGCTCTGTTGAACAGAGAGCTGTCAATCAAGCTGCTTATTAACCATGCTCACACAGTTAAGCTGTTTGTATATGCAGATGTGTTTACATGTCAGGGTTTTCTATTGTTGCCTTTTATCTAGCACTTTCTTTTTCTTTGTTTTTGTTGATCTTCTAGTTTGTGTTATATGACCATGACTTTTTCATTTATTTTCTTTTATTTTTCATTCTTCTTTATTATTTGGTTCAGCTGATAGTAAATTCCAAACGATAAGTGATGTGAAGCACCACTCACATGATCTATCACTCAGATTCAAATACATGAGAAGGGGAAAGTGGTTCATCTACACTGACATACCAAAAGCCATGGGATAGCAGTCTGTAAATTGTCTCAGGAGACAGCTTGGGAACACCCGCACCTGTAAAAGTAGTGGGGTGTTGTCCTGTGAGTGAGGTCGAACACTGGACAATGGGCTTATAGCAGGGCGATGTGAATTATTGGAGTTTGAACAAGGCATGACTGTGGAATGCCTTGATTGGACTGATGTTGGTTGAATGTGCAGGCCACAGTATTCATTAGAACTTCCCAGAATCCTCATCAAGACATTTCTGGACGACTCGGTGGCATGGTGCATTATCCCTCTTGATGATCCTATCATTGAAGTCGTTGGGGGTGTGGGAAGTGTGGAGAAGGGTACATGAATGTAAAGGGGAACATTCAATGACATGTTTAAGCGGACCAGTGGACTCAAACCATGCCACGTGAAGACACCCCACACCAGTAGCTAATGCCGCTAACAGCATGCACAGTGTCTTATTGACAACTAGGTTCCATGGCTTCATGTGGTCTGTGCCACACACTAGTCCTACCGTGACTTATCGGACCTATGTTGCCAGTCCTCTGGGGTCCAGTTACCAGCTTCATGAGCCCAGGTGAGGTGCTGTGTCTGCTGTGGTAACAGAGGCACTCTGGTGGGTCTTAGGCTCTCATATGCCATGGAAGCCAAAGAATGCTGCATTGACCTGCAAGATATGCATGTGCGTGGTAATGCCTTCTATGATGTTTCCCAGTACACACATCCACAGAAGGAATGTTAAATGCCCACACAACTTCAGGAAAGAACTATCCCATCCATCTGTTACCCACTGCCATGCCTCGTTTGTGCTCCATGAGCACACAGGCCAGTGTTTAGCGTCACTCACAAGATAACACTCAGCTTATACAGGTGTGGGCTTTCCTAAGCAGTCCCCTGGGGTAACGCAAATTCATAGTGAATTAACATACTGATATTTTATTACTGTCAGTGTAAAATGGTGCTGTTTTCCTGAATGCAATATACTAGTTTTGCCATCCAGCTGATAAATGTACAATATAATGACATTAATGTCACATGTTGTTGCCTTAAAATATTTTTAACCACAGTACTGTATGTGCCTGATATTTAATATCTGCCAAGGTTTCTAGTTAACTGTGAGTAGTAGTATTTAAAATTCACTTCCTGAAATGGGACAACTGCTAGACACCTTTGGGTAGCTTTGGATCATCAAATTTAAAAACAAACCCATATGGAACTGAGTGCCACCCCAACACCAATGGCACAGAGCAGCAATTCCCTTGTGGATCTCTTTTAGCCTCCAAAAGATGAATGAGTGAGTGAGTGCATGAATGAGTGAGTTACAAGCCAGATCAGTGAGTGATTGTTTACATGTGTCCTCTCCTGTGAAGGAATCCCGACAAAGCTTTTTGAAGAAGGTCGTTGATGACTGGGTACATGTCATACTAGCCTAGTGCGATATATCGGCTGTGCTAGCAGTCCTGTGGGGAATGCAGAGATGGTAAGTGTTGACAGTAGAAAAGGGCTGGAAGGTAGCAGGGCTGACAGTGGCATGCGCTGCCTGACCGGGGCTGCTGGTCTTGGGCTCTGCCTCGGCCCTGCCGCTTGGGGGGTGGGAGTGGGTGGCCGGCTGTCAGAGTTGGATCACTAGGCCGGGCAGCCTTTCCAGTGCAGGGTGAGCTCCAGACGGCCACTGAGGGGACAGCCAAAGGTCCGGCAGGAGCAGAGAGACCCAGCCTGCTGAACCCTGGAGCGACATGACACAGTCTACGCAAACACACAAAGTAAACAGACACTGTACACACAGATCAGCAGACAAATACAAACAATGCAAGACAAATGCGGATCTGTCTCGCTCTTTCTTTGTGCCTCTATTTCACAGGCACAGGCCTACAGCTCATTCACACATACAAACAGCCTTTATGGGTATGTTTGCTATCACTAAATGCATTCGCACATAAGCGCTACGGAAAATCTGTTCAAATAGTCTCTAAATCACATCTGCATAACATAATATCCGAGCAAATCTGTCACAGCTATAACAATTACACAGCACGGAACCAGTGTAAGCTTGTCTATAGCAATCAGAGCTAAGATGTAGCTTACGCAAAAACACAGTTACAGCGAGATAAAGAGTTATGCCCCGGCTTTCCCGACAGTAAGTTACCATGTTGTTTTTTTTTTTGGTCCGCCAGAATAAATTACGCTCCCTCTAGAGTGTTACTGCTACTTTTGAGGGGAGCATTTCTGTTAAATCATGTATTAACACGCGGCAGACGTATCCTTCATCATACTGGAAGGAAACAGCAGCACAGACTTTCTCAAAAAAAAAAAAAAGAAAGAAAAAAAGAGCAATTACAGCTATTAAGAAAGCAAAGCATGCCAATAAGCCATTATTCAACTTCCACTTCCACATTTTTCAAAGGCATAAATCTCGGGCTCAAATGAAAAACATCTTGTTTTCGCTCTGCGCCAAAGATTCTTGAGAGACAACCCCTTAATCAAAATATTGCTCCGTCATTTTTTTCCCTCTTTTCCCCTCCTCTGCTGGGGATTTCTTAATGATAATGCTGTTGGTCTTCATCTGGGTTGCGAGCAAGGATGTGCTATCCTCTCCTTCAACCTCCCCCTCCAATCGTTTGTCATCCGCCAGACATGCTTCTTTGATTTTTATGGAAAATGAGGCCCCCAATATCAATCTGCAACGCTTTTTTCCCTCAAAGACACCAAAAGACCAAACTACCTCTGGCGCACAGAAACATGTCGACCTTACAGTGTCCAATTACAGCCTGTGCTAAACGATGTGATAAAGTCTGGTGCCCAAGAACAACTGAATTTCCATAAATAGTGTGTGCGTGTGCGGTGTTTTTGTGCGTCAACATTACCGATGTTACTCTAGTCTTGGAGAGGTTTACCGTACTCACTATTCAGCCTGTGCAGCAGGAATATGTACTTTGCGTCTAATGCTGAGTATGCACTTTTCAACATTTAGGATGATGAATTCTTGTAAAACATGACGATTGATCAGATTATTCACCTGCTGGGAGTAACTGCCTGTGCTTTACATACGGCACTGAAGCACTGTTCTCCTTCCTTTTGATTGTTTCCATTAGTTCTTTCACTTTTGAATGAAATATTTAGCTTTTTAAGGCAGTGCTTCTCTTTCTCCGTCCAGCTACAAATACATCTCACTGGGTTCCCAGAGTGCAAAATAACATTACTATGCAGCCAGAGCATTAATATCGGTCATCGGAACAATCTCACATGGCTTCAGGGCCTCAACCACTTTCTGCAATTTGCTGTATACAAGTAGTTAGTTACGTGTATGCTTGATCCCGGCTTATCAGTAAGCAAAGAGAATAATTGCAACCACATACTTGATTGTCAAGGCAAAAGCTCTTTTACTTGAGCATTATTCGCAGCAAAACAAAGTGCTATTCATGACTGAATAAAGGGAGCATTTTCTTCACTTCTTTCAAGACCAAAGGAAAGCAGGCTAAATTGGCAGGCGAATTATCTCTTTAAGAAATGCAAAGAAAATATGGGCAGCAGGCTCACACCTAAACAACTTAGTCTCTTTGCAAGAGGACAGGATCAGAATCAGGCCGACATTCGATCCTGACACGCAGTAATCAGCTGCTTAAACACTCACTATCAGTGTCAGACTGCAGTGCTGTTGAAAAGGAAGATAAAGGTTACCAGGAACAATAAATAATGATACATCTAGACTGATATGGGTAATATTTATTGAGCTACACATACAGAAGTAGTGTCTCTCAGTATAATGTTGGGCTGCCATGTTTGCTGTAGCAAGACGCAGATGTCTCAGCATGGAGTTGCAGGGGTTCCTAGTGGCGTCCTGTGATAATCCATCCCATGCAGCTTGAATATTCTCACACGGTTCCTGCAGATTTGATTGTAGGGGTGGAGGTGGATTAACACTAGGGCTTGTTGTCATGTAACGTGTGACAACAAACTGTTCATCTTGGTGCTGACCACGGTGCCTCCACACACAGATTCATTGGTCACCTTCACCAAGACAAATATGAGTCTCCTCACTGAAAATGATCTGCTGCTGTCTGCCAATAGTGCTGGCACTAGCAGGATGACTCAGTTCGCTGAGGTGCAGGTAGTGGTAAGTCCCGTCTTTGCTTATGTCAATATAAGCGTGAAACCTGAAATCTGGACATGGCATGTGCCACAATGTCTAATCTATAGACCAAGTTTAACTCCTGTTGGTTGATTCATTCTGCAGACATTTGTGCAACTATTCTTTTGATAATGAGTGTGTTTGAGAGGATAGAAATAAGCAGCCTGTCTGAAAAAGTCCACACTTGAGGTTTGTGGTTATGCTTAACTCTCTAAGGTTGACGATATTGTACACAACATCATAAGACGTTGTACATAAAGGAATAAACCTCAGGAATGCCGCAGAAGCTTTCAGGAAGGCTTTTCCTTTCAAAAGCTTTGTAATCCAGCCATAATGACATTCCAACACTGAATTTCTTCTGTGATTATTTATGCATTTCTTGCTGTTGGAATGAGATAGTGATGTTGTTAGCCTGGTTGTTAGCTGTGCACTTGGTCAACCAATAAGAGATTGTGTTACTGACTTGTTGGAAGAATGCCGCTACTATTCTGGGTAGGGTCTCACAGGCAGCGTTCACAAGATATTCATTTAATGTACACTGTCCTATGTCCTTTACCATGTCTGCTGTCAACCTGAGAGTGATAAAGAGTTATTCTTCAAATGTAAAAATCTACGGGAGAGACCCAGGACCACCGATTTTAGGACTGCAACTTTTTAAAATTAAAAATATGTAAAAAAAAAAAAAAAAAAAAAAAGAACAAGAAGCTTAGACCAAATTAAGCATTGTTTATACTGGCATGTTTGTTTTTGTTTTATATTTCATTATGCACTTTTAAATACAGTACTGTAATGTTATTTTCATTAAAGCAGCCAAATTGTTTATATCAGTAATTATTGGTCATCTCTAAAGTAACGCTTGAGTACACTATTGCTTCTTCTTCCACTTCTTCTTTTTTTTCCCACAGCTTCCGAGATATCACCATTCCAACTCCAAAATGTTTGGTCTGATCAGGAATGGTATGCTTACAGTTTTCAGAAAAACCATTGTTGCATTCAGATTTTTTTTTTCCATTATGAATGAATGCTATGGAAGTACCTAGTACTTCTTTCCTAACCAACAGCCACCGTTTCAGATAAACTCATTTCAGGGTAGATCCCCAAGCACATATTCAAAGTTGATCTGATATGCACTTGTCTGTCTTCTCCTACCCTGTCACCTGTTCCTACCATAGAGGCCCATTCATTTTTGACCCTACCCTAAACCCTATTGTTTTCTTCAAACTGTAGCTATCAAACTCACTTAGGGCAGAAGCCCAAATGCTAATCCACAGCCATACTGACCTGTACTTTTCTTTGTGTCACTTATTCACACCTTCAAATACAGTTTAGATATCAGTTCAATTCAGGAAAGGGTGTGTTTCTGTGTGTTGTAGCTGCTTTCCACCTTTCTCATCATCTGAATTCTGAGGAATTGTTTTCCCAAACTCTCCTGTTTTTTCCAGAAGTCTTTTGTTTTGCTTTTTATACCTGCAGTGGAAAACTAGGTAGCTGGTCCCAAAGGCAAGTACAGTTGAGCTGAGTTGAGTTATGCCATTCCATGCAGTGGAAACGTACCAATAGTGTAGTCTTGTGCACTGTGGTTTTGCATATTTGAGAACCAGGACTACATTTACTAGAAGAACATGAACATGCATGCCATTGCACATAATTACAAGTAAGAATTTTGGGACAAAAAAAGTCATTGTCCATGTTGTCATTTACATTGGTTAATGAAAAGTGACCATTAACAAAAGACCAGCTGCAAAGGAACTGTAAATGGCCATGAGCATTCATCATCAGGGCACTCTTAATATTTGCCTAGTCAAGAAGAAAATCAAGATCATGAAGGACTGTATATTTATTAATATATATTAATGGCCTAATCTTCTTTCATGACCTCCTTGCAATTTACATGCAGAGCCAATGTTTGCAGGACCGCACAATGGAATTTCAGTATACTAAATTACAGTGCAAAGCTAGTTGCAATAAATGTTATGCAATAAATATGCGGGACAAGACAATATGAGGCAGATGGTGAAATCTTCAAGACTGTGGACTGAGAGTAGATTTATGGAGCAAATTAGATGTAAACTGTAAGGAGGGTTCCTCTGGCGTGTAGAGTCCTCTTCCTGTTGGAGTCGTTCCCTGATGAGAAGCAGTGGACATACGTCAATGGACAAAGAGTCACTCGTGCATGCCCAGAGATGGACTGGTTGTGATGTGATGTGAGTCCATATGCCACCCTGCTGTCCAGCGTCATGAATCAGGTCCATCAGGCCTCATGTCTCTGGCTTTGTGTCTCTCTCTTTCTCTCTCTTTCTCTCCCTCTCCCTCTCTCATTGGGGGGTGGAGTGAAGGGGCTTCTCTGCCATTACTGGCTAATGAGCCATGCAGGAAAATACACCTTCAGCTGCCACATGATGAGGACTCACTGACATTCTACCCCTCACCAGACACCAGAGTGCGTATGTGTGTGTGCGCTCACACACTCGTACCGGCAGCAGCAGTGTGTGTTGGAGTGTGAGACTGTGGGTACGTGCACTCCTTCTTATTTTGTCCATCAATCACATCATTAGTCAAAGCAGACAGAGCTGTCAGACTGAGCTGGCAGGAGGGCCAGCAGACAGGTGTTAGCGTGTTAGCGTGTTAGCGTCTCACCCTCTACCCGCATCTGCAGTCAGCCAACCTCCCAGTACTCCACACCTCCATACACTAACACGGCACAGCAGTGCTGAGGAGGGGGAGGAAGGGCAGAGGAGAAGAAGGAGAAGATTAGAAGTACTTGGGGGGAATGGTAAGCTTGGTAGAAAAATCAAAACAACTTTATCTAATTGCATTACTGTACCGAATGCCGATTCTGCCTCTTCCAATGATAGCTGAAGCTTTTGGCAAGCAATCATCATGACCCCCACTAACCACTTATAACACGGTTAAAGGGATGAGGCTTGATGCTGAGTTGGCAATGCTTGCTCTATACTGGTACATAAACAGTTGCTAATGCTAACACTGAGGAGAACTGTGCATTTCCTTGTTTCTTAGGACAGGGGTGTACATAACAACTTACGGGTATTATGCTGCACCCTATGTTTAGGAGTTGCCTCATCTTACAAATTGCTCTTTTAATGATAAAGTATCTATGTATTGCCCTTAAGTGCATTCTTTTCATGCAATTCATTTTGCAATTACCTCCATTGCCAAAAATATATGCTCTATCTGCCTCAGCAGTGTAATACATTTGAGATTTGTTTGAAAAGTTAGGAAAAAATAAAATTAACAGTGGACTGTTTGTCAAAACTGAGTTATTGGCTGCAGTTTCCTATAGGGTTAGATGGGAACTTTTATTGTGTAAAACTTATTTTAATTTTTTGGACTGGATAGGTCACCTGTGACCACTCAATTCAACAGTTCTCAGAGGAACCAAATATGTTTTTGCCACTTGTATTTTTAGGAATATAAGTAGTGTATTAAGACATGGAGGCTTAGCAGGTCTACTAATTAGATAATAGTAACAATAGTAACAATCTCAAGTGTACAATAAGAATATTTGATGCCAGCTAACTCCAGGGCATATCACTCTCCAGGGTGTAGGGCATTACTGTTAAATCTACACAAGAACAATAACTTTGTAGCCTATACATGATTAATTTCAAATGTTCAATGGGAATGTTTTTACATACAGTCCATACAAATAACTAGGGCTGACTGTTTAGTCATGCTTGTTCAGCTGCATGGTTTTCAGTAGGCTATCCGAGGACACAGCTCACAACCGGAGTGCTGTTTGTGTACAAACACATTCAGCTCCATTTAAAAGAATACATTTCATTCTTACATGTCATTACGCTCTATTGGTATATTATATATATAATTGATTTTATTCAGTGCATATGCTTAGTATTTCTCTACAATCTAAAATAATGCTTCTGCCTCAATTTAAAATATTCGTCATTTTCTTCCTATGTGGTTCTATAAAGTGCATTCAAAAAAAGGGTCTGCATTTTATAATTTGCATAAAATCATGTATGTCTTTGGCTGGACCTGTCTGTTGTCTGTCAGCATTCGTTTATCTCCCCCCCCCTTTCTTTTTTTCTTGTTATAAAACAGTATTTACTGGCAGAAGCCCTGGGACAACATGCGGCACTAAAATAGTGCACTGAGTAGTTGAAGTAAGGTATACTTCAAGTCACTGAGTGAGGACATGAGAGTTTTTTGCCTTTCTTGGAGCGGATTTTTGAAGCAGAAAAAAAAAACATGAAGGCCTCTTCCTCCATTTCAGTTCAACGGTTCACTTTAATTATGTCTGTTAGAACCCAGCTGTAAATCTGAGAACTCTGGCCATGACAACATCTGGCATGGTTCACCATGGAATCAACCCACTCTCCAATCAACCGAGAGAGAGAGAGAGAGGGAGAGAGAGATTGCATGATGGAAGAGACAGAAAGCAGAGCGGAGGGGCATCAGAACACTGGCGTTGATTAGAGAAGCGGATGATTTAAGCTTGAGTGGTGACACTTCCAGTTTTCCCAGGAAATAGGTTACAAATGATTGAATAGATAATCAGGATATGGTACTATTGCTCTCAGATTTGTTTTGTTGGCAGCGGTCCTTTCCTGCTGCAATGGCTGCTTCGAAACCCTGAAGGCAAACAGACACACGCACACGCGCGTGTGAACACACACGCATACAAAATACTGCTTTCAACCCAAACTTCAGCCAGTGCAGCAGTCTCTCTATTACTCCTGGATGGACAGAGGGAATGTAGATGTTGTGTAGATTAAGAGATTGTGCTCTACACAGGCTGCTTGTCAACACGACCAGAGAGCAGGAGGTCACTGCTGGCACAGATTTCCTGGCACGAGGGCATTTCCGGATTACTCCGTCTGCTGCATTACAGAGAAGGAAGCATCTGACCACGCTCATGGTGGTCCTCTCCTGATTTGAATTCCTCATAACTCAGCCCAGTAGTGAGGAGAGAACAAGAACAGGAATCGGTCCAATTTTTTTCGTCCACTTTTTCCTCCCTCGTTTGTATTGCTTGAACTTTTTTGCGCGTTTCCTGGGAAGATTTATCAGGCTAATAGGTTTATAAATAACGCTTAATGTTGAGAGCCATTGAAAATAGGGAGGAATAGAGAAAGCGTGGACCTGCCAGAGCTCCAAGCACCTGGCCTTTCTGGGAGAGCTCACATCCGTTAAGCATTTTCTACTTTATTAACCCGTCTTTAGGGTGTAGACACCGTGTCTCCGCCATCCTGCCCTTCAGGCTCTTTTAGATTTCCTCCAGTCTCTTTGTGAGCATGTTGTGTGTTTTTTGATGTTTTTTTTTTTTTTTCCTTGAATGCCCCTCAGTCTCAGATTTTCCACAGTTTGATTTCTTCACTCCTCAACTTTAAGAGTGTACTATTAAATTATCTAATGTTCACAAACTCACTAACACCGACAATGTAGGAGACAGCTTAAAGGCTCCCTGTCATGAAAATCTAATTTAAGCTTCATTCTTGTTCTTGTGATCAAGTGCTACCTACATTAGGAGCATATATAAGAGGGCGTGCATGCCGTAACATTCCTGTACTCTTACTCAGGGGCACAAACACAGTATCATACTAGTTCATGTACACATTGTCACCAAACAAAATCTATTCACCTGGCATTTTAGAATGGTACTAACTACAGACTCCTGCAGATGGTGTTGCACAAGCATGAATAGGCTATAAGTACCTGGGAGGTGTGTGACAGGATTCATGGATTGAGAAGATACAGGGTAGCACAGTGGGGTGAATGTCTCGTGTTAATGATTGGCAAATATGAGTGATTCCATTTAGGCATAGTATGAAGGAAATAGGACATATGACTTTTGTTGTCATAGTCATACAGTTATAGTTATGTAGTGAGCTGGATATATATTTATATGGATATATAATATGTAAATATGTATTTCTTGGGTTTATGTCAGACCACTGCAGCCACAGTTACAGTTATTTTCATGCTGAAGACTAAAACTAAACATCAATAGACATCCAGAGATGGCATGAGATTATGAGTTGTAATTTTCTGCACTTAGTTGGGACCTCGGGAATCAACGTTTGATGTACTGAGATCACAAAATAAATAAGTTGTGATCTTTAGAAAACAATTTTTGTTATCTTGAGATCAAAAAACTAATGTGCTGTGAAGATCTCAGGATAGTCAGAAGCTCAAGATAACACTCCAGAAAATTCTTACTAACCTCATGGACTATTTGGAATTCCATAATTATTAAAGACTGTAGCCTTCTTTATTAACAATATATAGTTAGCTAGTTTAGCATGTATTTTTACATTGCTAAAGTATCTAAAGATATACTTGTCCAGTTTTTGGCCATAGAGTCTGAATTTGAATTGCATTTTCTGACTGCTGACCAGACGGAATGTTAAAATATCAGGTTTTAAACACATCAAAGGCATTTAATATGTTAAAATGTTTTAACAGCCATTTCAGCCTTGTCATAGTGCTGTCCACCCTTCAACTCAGTACCAAGATTAGTCTAAAACACTTTTCATTTTAAGGCAGTGATGATTGTGTAAGCTGGACAAGTTTCTGGATGTAGGCCACATCGATGTCCAGCCACTCTGGCATCAAAGAATCTCCTCTGGACTGGGATTTTATCCACTGCTGGTAGATGATCATATGATCTTACACTTCCATACACTTGCAGATTCACACTATTGCCTTTGGCACATTCAAATGGAATCACATTCTCTGCACTGTACCACATCTTCTCGATCTAGCAATGCCGTCACACCATGCAGGTTTCTATTGCCCAATCATCTAAAGTTAAAACCACCTTAATAAGTTATTACCACCTTAAGCACACAAGGTGACTAACTGGTTTAAAAAAAAACTGCACATATAGCTATAAACCTATAGCTGCCTTTAACCCTTATAACTGTTCTTCTCATGAAACTGTATTGGTCTGAAAACATTCCAAAACAAATGATACATTATCATCTGTACTCTTTTGGCTATTATGTTAACAATTGATAATGCATAATAAACACTGCTGTGTGTAACATTTGTTCTAATGATTGATAGCCATGCTTATATACCCTGTGAGTGCATTGTAACATATTGCGTATACTCTTGGTTCAGAAAAGGTGTCACCAATACTTTTCTATTATGTTAGAAATGCTTTATGTGTGTACTGTGCATAGAATGGTGTTCTTCATTTCTACTGTTCAGAGCCACAGTTTGAAGAGTTGAGCAATCATTCAAAAGCAAGAGAGCAAAGAGAAAGTCAAGAGGAAGAACACTCTCAGCATCAGTGAATTGCACCTTCTAGTATTTGTCCAGAGGCCTTTTGAGCAAAGGTGATTGTTCAAGTTGGCACTCATCCATTAGTTTTTTATAAATGCCAGTTTCATTTCAGGGGCTATTGTAATTCCCGAGACATGGCATTAAAGAAATCTTCACAAACAAAGGTGCAAAATGTGAAATCTACTGATTAGGACTTGTCCTCATGACAATGCTACAAATACAGTGCCATTCAGAAATATTGGCACTCTGTGTAAATATGAATAGAAAAAAAGTTGAGTACTTTGGTTCACATAATTGTTTATCAGATATATATATTCTGCTCTGTACAATGGAAAGCTGGGTATTGTATTGTAGTGCTCAGGAAAATATATTACTTCAAAAAACCATGCACTGCAATCAGTTCTGATTTAAATGATGTGTAATTCAAAAGAGCAAGAGATAGAACTCCAAGATCTAGGAACATTCATCCAAGTTTTTGTGGGCTCATTTGTGGGCTCTATTCTTCAGCTCATAACACATATTTTAAATTTTGTTAAGGTCAGATGTAGGGTGATAATCGCTAGAAGTGCTAGATTCTGTGGTTAGTGGCTAGTGGTTTCTGTAATAGGTTTCTGTAGGTTATAGATTGCACTGCCACCACCATGCTTCAAAATTAAGATTATGATGGCATTACCATTCAAATGAAGTTATAATGACACTTGGCAAACCCCATGTGCTTATGCTATGGTTCAATGAGAGAAGGAAAATTTTTGCAGATATGTTGAAGGCACCTCATTAGTGACCCCACAATGCACCAACAATGTGTTTCTCTTTTTCTTTTTGGAGCTGCCTGTCTTTTTCGCTGTGCATCAGGGCATGCCCTCCAGGCACCAATTCACTGGTAATATAGTACCACATATAATGTTTTGAGAGAAAGACTTTGGTCTAAAACACGTTTTTAAGGTCGTTCATGGAAGAGGGGTACTAAAGCGGTGTTCTAAAACAAAATCCCAAACACTTCCACATTAAGTGTGTTTGTAGTCAATTGGGTTTTTGTACTATTCAGTGTACAGGAAAATGTGTGCCTGGATGATTGTCCATGGTGAATTAATTTGTGATAAGGATATGTTAGCCATTGGATTGAAAATGATAAAGAATTCATTTAATTGTTCTCTAATAGAAAGTTTCAGGATTGTAGTTTTTATAGATATAGCATTTTTAATATAGCCGTGTCACGTCAGTAGGTCTGCCTGATCGTCCGGACTCCACTTCCCAGAGTGCATAACCCGATGACGTCACACCCACATTCCCCCAACTGTCCAACCAGCTACGTTCTAGTTTACCTGAGTTCTAGCACCAGCTATTTGCAATTATTACCTGTCTGCATTTAAGCCACACACAAACACTCACACATTGCAAAGTTTTGCAAACTCTTGTTTGCATCCCTAAGTGTCCTACCTAACTTATCTTTGATCTCTGGCTTCGGCCTTGTTTCCTTTTGACCTCTCCTTTCATTTCTCCCCTTCGGTATAGTTTACCTGTTGTTAGCTTCTCTGGTATTTGACCTTATTTCTGCCCCCTTGACTTTGCTTGGCTTTCCCCTCTGGTTCAGTCTGCCTTCCTGGATTTCGACCCTTGCCTGTTTACTCCACTCATGACCAGGTACTGTCCCTTTTCTTTGCTGACTTGGTCTGTGCTGTTGTGTAAAGCACTTGGTTTGTACGATAAAGCTCACTTGTCTTTTAGCTCTGCTAGCATCGCACCTAGTCCTTTGTTCTTGACAAGCCCAAAAGCCACATCTAACTTCCATTGGTGCAAATGGTACTCAATCTAAATGTTATAGTAGCGGTTATACCTATATTACACCCCCGTTTACATAGACTGAACAAACACTTTTTATTCATTGCATGCAGTATACACTCTACATAACACATACAAGCACCTCTCATTCACATGCCCACTGACCCTCTCCACAGTTGTGCTCCATCATCTGTCTTCATTTGAGGAGAGGGTTAAAAACAAAACTAATGATTGCTATCAGAGAGAGGATGAGGAGAGCGTCACTGGTGAAAAGTAGCTCTGCCACACGGCGTCAAGGCTGCCATTATTCACTCACTCCAAACGGCCCGGATATACTTGTAAACATTATTAAAAATAATAACTTAATGCTCCCTATTTTGGGTTCAGTAGTGTCACTGAGGTATTGCCAATTAGCTCTCTTTTCTTAAGTCTTTTCTCGCGCTCTGCTTGCTCTCGTCCTCTGCTCTCTGTTTGCTTCATCTACACACACTCATATGCTTGGTATTTCTCTATAATATAAAATAATGCTTGTTTCCTTTTTGTATTATGACCTTTGTGCATCAACTTAAAATATGCTTCATTTTCTTCATTTGTGGTTCTATAACTGATTATTTTAGATTTATTAAAAGCTTTATTAGTACATCATACTGCTGTTTCTACTGAATCTAACCAGAAACGTTCACTAATTGCTTTCTAAAGTTAGCTTTTCTGACATAAAAGTTCAATAAATAAATCAGGGAGCAATAGACATACAAAACAATGAACAAAAGTAATAAAAAAATAACTTGAATAAAGTAACCATATGATAGTGAACAATATACTTGCAGTACTGTGCATAGGAGACCTAGACCACCCTGCATTTATTTCATTATCGGTCATTAAGGACTATTAATTCATTCTTCAGTGTCAGAAAGAAAAGCAGAAAACACATTTTAGAAAGTTAGACAAACAATCACAACAACTTAACATTTTAGTATTTAGTATGTCCACCCTTTCCCTCTTTTACAGCTTCCATTTTTTTCAGGATACTTGCTTCCAGCCTTTTTAAAAGAAACCTGCAGGGGTGTTTTGCCACACTTCTAAAGTTCAGTTTTCTGCTGTTTTAGTCCAAGAGATTTAAACCACAGTGTGGATCTCTGGACTGTGGAGTGGTCAGTTCATTATGATTTGCAAACTTTTATTTCCCTAGTTTTCTCAGATTTGTTTTGTTTTTTTCTTCTTCTTTTTTTGAACTTCATATTTCTGTTTTTTACACTTATTCTCATCAGTATTTCCACGTCCGATTGGATCGTTTTACACTATCACCCAGGGAACACATGAATACATGAAAACCTGTGCTCAGTAGCTGTTTTAACCAACAATCACACAAATCTAGGGGGGTGTTGTGTATAGTATAAAACAGAAGCCAAAATAATGAGTCCTTTGTACAAGACGTTTTTTGCCGTCTAATGTCTTTCATTGAAACTCGTGTTCAGTTGACTTTCGTGTGGATTTGATGTACTCAGTTGTGTTTTCACTAATTTGTGATGAAAGCCTTGTATTATATAAGGAAAAGGTGTTTACTACTGTATTTACTCTAGTGTATGAACTAGAGTTTCAGACCCCACTGAACATGTAAGGTTGTATTATGACATTGACAGTTTACACATTAAGGGAGTAATTATTTCAATTCATATTCCAAAATGTAATTCACTCTCTTGAGGGTCTGTCATTTATCATCTTTCATGGGCACCACAGGCAGCGATCTAAACTAGGCATCTGGGGGCATTAGATCAGAGTATACTGGGTAGGGGTAGGTGCTTTTGTTATGAATGCACCCCTAATAAAGTGAATGGGATATATATGTATATATATATATATATATATATATATATATATATATATATATATATATATATATATATATATATATATATATATATATACAAACTATGTACAATACTATATGTACACACATATGGAACACACTACTACTAGTCTCACCCTAATCATAAACCAAACTCTAATATTACTCTAGCAATAAATCATATATTACCAGCTTGTCCCCCACAAATCACTTTATTTAACAGAAAGCAATGCATCAGTATTTATGACCAGCTTGACCAGCTTATGCCAGTAACCTTTAGATCACCATAGGATGTTCTAAATTGTGTCATATTGATAAAAGGGTTTTTTTTACTTTGTACAAAAACATAGAACTGATAGGAGGTCTAGTTTAGATGTTTATATGTTCCATTATCTTGAAATGATGCTTCATAATAATATTTAGAATGGAAATAATGTTCATCACTTTAGTTTATGGTCCCTCATGTCAATGCAATGTCATTTACTATACCGAACATTTTTTGTTCTTCCAGGAATAATCTGTCATAAGTACTTAAGTATTGCTTCAGAAATATGTTATTCAGCACTTATGCAGTGTTAGGTAGCCTTCAAATAAAGTGCTGCCGAATCTATTTTTAGAATGACTTCATACATGTGTTGCGATTCCTGTTCCAGAAGGCTGACTAAGAAAGCGGTGTTTAAAGACAGCGCTCATATTAAAGCTTTAACGCTAGTTTAACACTACTGTTATGACGTGTTAGTTTGCCAGCAATGCAGACTGAACTATCTTTTATCCTAATAATCAACGAGCATGGATTAAATGAGCTTTATCTAATTAATGACTTGACAAGATCTCGCGTTCTGTGGAGCCACATTTTCCGCAGTATTTCCTATTTTGCATCCCGCAGTGTGGTATCATTGCTTTAGTGTTTATGCACACACACACAGACACGAAGTATGCACATCCCGTCAACAAAGTAGAGCAGCTTTCCCCATGTGGCCGGATAATTATATAGAGAAAAATATCATAAAAGCAGAAACAGAAGGAGATGTTGAATGATGCTGCCAAATGCTTTGAGGGCCACCTGTCCATAAATTTATAAATAGAAAAAAGAGAGAGGGTGGGAATACTCTGCCACAGAGAAAAGAGAAGTGTGCAGCATGGTGTGTGTGTGTGTGTGTTCAGGTACAGTGCTCTCCTGCTCAAAAAGAAGGCTTCACCACTTTTCTATGCTGCGCTCAATGACAAGCTGGAATGAGTGCAGGGTCAAGTCCTGCATCTTGATTACGCTGTTGATACTCCCTGGGGTTCCGCCCATTGATTTGCACATCTAGTTTACCTTGTTTTCCTATCCATTTGTGACACTCTACAACTGCCCATGATCGAGAAAAGTGTCATACACATAAATTATGGCCGGCTATATGTTAAATAATTTTATAAATTAACTTCAGAGAGGGGGTGGCCACGGGGTGAGGGATTGCGAGGCTCTGTGTTTGTGTGTGCGAGTGTGTGCGTGTGTGTGTTTGGCTGGGTGTGCATTTGGCTGGTTGTGGCGGCCTCGCGCTCTGATTATTCCGACCATGTTGTCATGTGTAATGAAGCAAGGGGCCCTATCATTAATCAAAGGGACCAATCGGATAACTAATTCAGGCAATAGAACTGAACCACGAGACCCAATGGCTAGTGGGCAGACTAGCATAGGCTGGGCCAGACTGAGATAGGAGAGGGAGAGAAAGAGAGGGAGAAGGGATCAATATCTCTCTTCAGGGCAGAGGCAGTTCAAAATCAGTTTCTAATTTGGCATATTAAAGCCATAATGGCGGTTGCGGAGCTGAGTTGCGCGGGGGGACAGGCGAGGTTAATTAGCCTGCTGCACTCCCAGACTGAAGTGGAGTCACACGCGTGCTCCCGCTTTAATTAACACTGATGGGGTGTGTGTTGGGGGTGGGGGGGTGCTGGTTGCACGGACAAAAATGAAAAACAACGTACATTCTGCAGCCTTAGATACTGAGGATGTGTCCAAATGGTGCTTATATAGACTCGGAGAGGGAGTACAATGTTTATGTATCCACTTAATGTACAATATTTTAGCGTCCAACACCGCGGTCAGGTGCAGTGAGTTTCCCTCGTGCCTGCTGAGAATGGCTTATTAATCACTTTTTGTCATTTAATAACAACAACAACAATGACAACAAAAAAGAGGAGTAACAACACTGCAAGAATGTAATCACCTTTATATATATATATATATATATATATATATATATATATATATATATATATATATATATATATATATATATATATATATACAGTACGATTTGCATTTCACAAAAATCTGACATCAAAGTTCAACTGATATTATTCATTCATCAGTGCTAGCGTAGCTGCTAATTAAACTCATAATAATGAGTCCTGCATTTTTTATGAAATGTGATTTAAGCTAATTAGCGAGTGTGCTAGCCAGCTATCAGGCTGGTTAGACATGTAAGTCAACAACTCATAAACTAGGTTCAGCGTATGCTAATGGCTGGTTAATTCCTTGGCTGAATTAAGCTCTTTACAGTTGCGAGCACTCCTCAAATAAGAGCAGCAAACGTGTTGTGTTCTTTACCTGTTTTAAAGCTTACAGACATTATTCTAGTAAACAACACAGGGAACAAAGAATCACTGCAAAGAGGTCTTCTGAGAGGCTAGCAGATGCACACAAACTGATCTAATTTCTCAAAAAGTGACTGTGCTTTTTCCTTGCAAAAGTATTCAGTCTCTCATTTGTGTAAACCCGGAGGCTGCAGTGGGGATGGATACTATCTATACTATACTAAATATGCAAACACCATTTGTCAGTTAGTCATTTTTATCAAAATAATTATATCACAATAATAATCAGTTTTCTCACAAGTTCTCACAAGGACTACTTTCAATGTCACTTTAAATTCATTCATTTGGGGAGCCAGGCTTTTGAAACAGAATAAAACTCCACACAAAACATAAAAATGTCAAAATGCTTGTATATATATATATACAAGCACAGGCCCAAAGTAACACAGGAGTGGCTGAACCACATACAGTAATGTAAGGCAGATGCTCTATAAATTGTGGATCCAGTTTAAGAATCTATGGCATTGTTTGCAGTACACAAGTCTCATCCAACCTTAACCAGCTTGAAACAAATCTGTCTTCAAGAACGGGTGAAGATCAATCTCAAACAGAGCACAATGCTAATAGCAACTTAAAAGACTTAGAGGTTCTACTTTATGCTAGTCTGAAGGCATTGAATATTTCTACACAGCGGCATAGCACCAACTTAAAGCCCCAAGCAAGAAAATAAACACAAAAAAGATATATAATGCATTTCTTAATGGGATTGTGTGGTATGTTTTTCAGGGATTAACAATTGACACTCAATAAAGCAAGTGGGCTTTGATTCATCAACTGTGGTAGTCAATTAAACATTATACATATTATTATACATATATTACTTAATCCTAATGGGTCGTAGATGGTGCTAGAATCTATCCCGGTTCTCTGAAGGGCAGAAGGAAGGATACACCAAACACTGACAGACATACACTTTTTGTTCCTACAGCAGCGATATGGATGGACAAACACATAACTGTAACCTAGTATGTATTTGCTTAGGCTGAATGCATCTCTTCTTGTTTTTACTGTGTAAAATTTTTTATTCAAATTATGATTTAGCATGACATGCTGTGGCATAACCCTAGCCTTGTCATTCAGACCGTGCAGCTGTAGAATGCTTGTATGTGAGTGCTTGTATGTGACGGCTGGCTGTCAGAGTTCACAGGTGAGGAGTAACTGTTGATGCTGATGTCATACATGATGCCGGCCTTCCTTAAGTTGCCTGAGAAAGAATGAAAACCCTCATTATATCAAGGAGCTTGTGGATCACCTGTCACTGGTCTGTAGCCTTACTGAAAGCTAGCCCACCTGAAAGCCAATTACTTCCACTGCCCTTTTTTCTGGTGTATTTTCATAAATATGTAATTCTTGTAAGATAGGACTACATATAAAGCCCTGCACACTGGGCCCCTTGTACCATGGCACTAATTATGTCTAATTTTTCATCTGTGGGGCTGCGTGCGAGTGTGAGGAGAGAGAGAGAGAGAGAGAGAGAGAGAGAGAGAGAGAGAGAGAGAGAGGTGTATGCGTTGGTTGATGATGCTCAATTATTTCATTTATTCTCATTACAGTCCATGTCAGTTTGTTTCCTTAACGGATTCAGGGTCAGTGGCTGAACAGGCCCAGCTTCAGAAACACACACACACACACACACACACGTACACACACACACACACACACACACACACACACACACACACACACACAAACACAAGCACAAATATTTAATATGCCTCTATCATTAAAGAGATGTAATCCTGGGTAGAGATAATGAGAGAGAGGGTGGAGCACATGCTGCAGAGAGAAAATGCAGTAGAAAGATGCAACAAATGAAAGAGGTGGAAGTGTATATCATGGAAGATATGAAGATACCAAAACTCAAGCCATTATCGCACGTCACCAGTTAGCAACACAGCCTGGAACAGCACATCTACCTAATCATGAACACAGATCCGGATCCACACTGTATTTTAGCTGTAAATTTGTTGAAGCAAAGCATTAAAGCACAGTGTTCTTCTTCTGCACTTGATTAGAATGATTTTTATTTGAGCTTGTTCATTCTGAAGTGCTGTATTTGATCTACAGATTTGGGTTTAGAGGGACGTTTTATGTCTGCTTTAAAAGATCAATCGATATTTAATAATACAAAACAAATGACAGTACTAAAACAAGTTTGGCACTTACCTTTCTTGGCAGATTTTAAGGCCTCCTGCCAATCCTAACTAGCTGTAAAAGTCTAAGCAAAGCTAGCTGTTACATCTTTGTCTGTCTATCTGTCTGCCAGTCACTGTTCATGTCTCACAACGCCCCCTCTGGTTACTTCGTTATAGCACTGCTTTTCCTGCTCCCATCTGGCTCCACCCACACCCACACCTGTTAGCTATCGGCACTCGTTAGGACTTGTACTAAGACCCCTTTGTTTGCCCTGTCTGTTTGTGAAGTCTCTGTGTTTTTCCACCCTGTGTTAGTTCTGGTCTGTTGTACGTTTGGTAGATCTTAGCAGTTTTTCCCCCCTGTGATAGTTCTGTGCTGTTGTACCTTTGTGATTTCTAAGCTGTTGTCCCTGTGTTAGTTCTAAACCTGTTTTCCTCTTGTTTTGTTTCCGTTATCCGTTTTTTTAAGTTATGGACATGTCGTTAGTAATACCCACTTGTGTTTTGAACCCTGTTACCCGGACTGAAGCCAATAAAACCACTGTGCGCTTGCATCCCACCTCTACCCAAGTGTTACACTAGCTAGCTGACAATTTCTGATTTATACTTTGTTTTGGTGGTAAAAGAGGTCTAAAACATCTATCATTTAACAAATAAATAAATAAATATTTTTTATCTATTGATCTGCTGTTCTAAAATTTATAGATTTGCATGTACAGCCATTTTGTATTTAGAAAAATTACTAGTTTTGCTAGCTTGGAATACATTTACTTTTTCACATTGCAATAAATGATGAACCTTCCAGCATGTAATAAAACCAGACAACTTCCTAAATTTAAAAAGGGATAAAACACTATTCATGCTAATAACAGTTAGCTGCTAATGTTCATCCCTGAGCAAAGGTAGCTGGTTAATTATTAGTATATGAATAGAGCAGGCCTTTTCTTATGGAAGAAGCCATATTTCACACTGAGACAAAACTGATGGACTGCAATGCCTCATAACTGTACTGCAAAAATTGTAGAACACATCATTTTCTGCATTGTGCGAATGGGTACAAAAGCCACACCAGAGTTGTAGCTGTCATAGTTACCGCTTAAACTAATGTGCATTAAGATGCCAGTCTGGTTTCAGAGTACTAAAACCTAGATTTGCCCATGAACAGTAACTGTACATGTTTGTGTTTTAGTTTATCTAGGTGGATCCTAGTCTGTTTGTCTATCACTAATGAATGAAAAACAAGAGGAGCAACAAGCAGAAGCAAGGTCTCAAAATCCCCCACTGGCATATGGAATTTCTTGCAGATTTGGTTTGAAGAAGAACTCCCCATGATAGTTAAGTAATTCGTTCTCATTGCTCCTCTCCCTCTTTTCTTTTCTCATTCCTACGGTTTCAGAACATTTCCACAAAAAATGCTAGGACTTGTTGTGAAGGTCCCACTATGTTAAAATCTGACCAGAAAAAACTCGTCCAGAAAAAAAATACGCCTTAAAAACTGTAATCTCTGTTATCGGCCCTCTGGATTCCTGGGCGTATGGATCTCACAGTTTATGGAGTTGGTTCTGGATTTAGAACTGGTATTAACATTAAGTGATCACAAGTGAACAGTGAGGCATATAGCTTTCTGGCATTTTCATGTGCTTTGAATATGTGTCCAATTATTGTGGTTTGCAGTTTGCACATTCACACCCTCCCTCCTGACCTAACCTCACCCCAACCATAACACACATTCCCATTCCAAGAATGTCTTGGCCTTAAAGGGCAGAGTGCATTGGTGATTAGCTAAGCTACTCTCCAACATGGGCCCAAGCTCACACGTTTTTGTCACGAGTAGTATCGGAGATCAGCAGTATACCCCGCTTACCCCACCAACCCCCGACCCCCTCACTTGCACTTTTTCATCATAAGGAAATCTGGACACCCTACATGTGCTTGCTTGAGTTGGTACCTCGCCAAAACCTCCTGCCATCTCTTTGCCTCCTTTAGCTGTAGATCCTCCATGTTCTACTGAGAAACATGTAGTCAGTGAGTTAGAGACTCTGCTTGGCCAGCCTGCTAAGTCATTTGGCAATTATGATAGTGTGACAATTAAACTACATTCTGCACAGCAAAACCTGGCTTCTCCTTTCATTGGCAGTCTCAGATCACATCTCTTCTGGCCTAGCTGGGCCATGCAGCTCGAATCCTAATGACTGATGGGCTCTGATGGCATCTCAGTGTGAGTAGGAGATGGCTGAAGTGGCGTGGGTCAGCCTCCTGTTTAAAGCTGCCTCCTCTCCGTCATGAAGCTTCAGCGTGCAGTGCGAGCCCTGTCCACCCGTCAGCCAGAGGAGACGACAGCTCCTGCATTCATCACCATTAGGCCTAATTAATAAAGCCTGCAGCGCTCATCAAGAGAGAAAACAGCAAAGAGTCCAATCTCACCTTATCCAAGAGCAAGGCCTGACAGCCGCTGTGGATTTACGCCCGGTGTGGTGGGTGTGTGTGTGTGTGATACGAGCTCTCTCACTCTGTTAATTTTATATGTGAGTGTGTATCCATCAGCATATGTGTGTGTCTTTGTGGGTGTGTACTTTAGTGTGTGTGTGTGTGTGTGTGTATGTATGTGTTATCCCTGGTCCCCTCTCCGTCTGCTGGGTATTGACAGCCTTGACAGCACGTTGATTATCAGACCCACAGGAAGCACAGGCCTGTCGGCCGTCAGGTGTGTGTGAGAGACGACTCTGCCCTTAGAGTGATGAGACAATCGTGAGAGAGAGAGAATGAGAGAGAGAGACAGAGAGAGAGAGGGAGGGAGGGAGGGAGGTTAAGGGTTGTCATGGCCATCAGGATCATGACAATAAGCTGTCTGGTGTGAAAGAGACAGGCAGGTCCAGGATCAGGATCAGATTAACAATCACACTGACCTCCAGTAGGGCTGCAACTGGAATAGAGCACACTGATACTCAACACACTGAGAATCCACATCATTATATAGACCAGCACTGCTCACATCAGGCCCTTAGCAATAATGACACATCGCCGGGCCTCATTTTATGTTAATTATGGCATTACAGCTTACGGCTCCTTTTTGGAGTGTGCAATGCTTTTATCTTTTATGAACTTTCAGTCAGTGCAGAGGAGCACAGCAAAGGGACAGTATATACTGTCGATGTCAGAGCAAAACCTCGTCTCTCTTTTTTCTCTTAAATGACTTGGGGAGCGGGGTGAAGAAGCCAGCTATATTGTGTTATGGTTTCATGATGATGTATCATGTTAGTCCAAGAAAAACTATCCTAAATAACTTGGAATACAAATTAAATAACACCTATGATATATCAGATATCCATGATAAAGTGCATTCATAAAGATCTAGAAGCCCTTCATAATGCTATAATGCTTGACATAAGTCTTTGCAACTGTACACAAATGTTCAAATTCACCATCATACAGTATACACCTTCATAGCGCAAAATGACATAATGCATATAATATAGATAGATAGATAGATAGATAGATACTTTATTGATCCCAGAGGGAAATTCAAGGCATCCAGTAGCAGGTATACAAACTATACAGAAGTAACAACAGAAGCAAGATAGATTTGTACAAATAGAGACAATACTATATAAAGTATGAAGGTATAAAAATAGAGTCCTTAGTGTCTGTGTAAAGTGTAAAGTATAGATGGAGGTAATGGTATACCGTTTGCTAAGCAAATTAAGAAGATGGCTGTTTTCAGCCATCCAGACAGTGCAAATACGCAGTAATATAAATAATTATCAGTGCAAAAAGTGTAAACAGTACAGAATGGAGTAGAATAATACAATATAAATAGATGTAGGGCATTTAGGAGGGCATTTAGGAGGGAGTGTGTGCAGAGATGGGGTTGTGTCCATGGAGTGACCGGAGGGAAAGAGTGTCACACACTTTTTCATCTGCTGTACTGGGAGGAGTTGAACAGTCTTATGGCCTGAGGGACAAAAGACTTCCTGAGTCTGTCTGTGGAGCAGGACTGGGACAGCAGTCTGCCACTGAATGAGCTCCTCTGCCTGAATGATCGTGGTGTGCAGAGGATGTGAACATTGTCCATGATGTTCAGCAGCTTGTTGAGGGCTCTCCTCTCTGCCAGTGGTGTTAAGGACTCCAGCTCTAGTCCCAGCACAGAACCAGCTTTCCTCACCAGCCTGTCGAGTCGTCCAGCATCCCTCTTGCTGATACTGCCTCCCCAACACACCACAGCATAGAAGAGGACGCTGGCTACCACAGACTGGTAGAACATCAGGAGGAGTTTCTGGCAGATCCTGAAGGACCCGAGCCTCCTGAGGAAGTACAGTCTGCTCTGTGCTTTCTTGTAGACTATGTCAGTGTTTACTGACCAGTCCAGCCTCTCGTCCAGGTGCACACCAAGGTATCTGTAGGACCTGACCACCTCCACATCAACCCCCTTGATGGAGATTGGCTGCTGAGAGGGCCTGGACCTCCTGAAGTCTATACACATCTCCTTGGTTTTGGTGATGTTCAGCTTCAGATGGTTGGTGGTGCACCACTCCACAAAGTCCTCAACCAGGCTTCTGTACTCCCTCTCCTGGCCGTTACGCACACACCCCACGATTGCAGTGTCATATATTCTACTGTTCTTAGTATTATTGATGAGACCAGTATCACAAAGCTTAATAATGATCTTTCTGATCAAGTCAAGTGGCTTTTATTGTCATTACAGTTCTGTACAAGTACACAGTGAAATTAAATTAGAACATAAAACAACACAGTACAGGACAGACTGCAGAAAGTGCAACATGCAAGACAATAAATACAATAAATAAGACTCAGTTCTGAGCAGAGGTATGAGTGTAAGGTGCATAGATATTTGCAGATAGGTGTTGGTAATAAGGTGCATAGAAGGTGCATGGAAACTTAACATGCTATGACGTATATGCAGACAGCATACATCTCATATGAACCATGGGACACAGCACTGAGGTAGTAAATTGTGGAATGTATAAAAAAATAAATAGGATGCAGACAGATTTGAAATGCTAGGGGTCGTGGAGGGGTCGTGGAGGGGTCGGGGGTGGGGGGTTAGTTCAGTCTCTGTTGTTTCAAAGTCTGACTGCTTGTGGGACAAAGCTGTTGCAGAACCGAGGCTATGGAGCTGGTGTTAAGGGGTTTACGCGAGGTTCTCTGTGATGTGGACGCTTCAGATATCCACAGTGATGCCTAAACTCAAATTAAGCCCAAACCCATGCCAAACCCCAAACTCTTTAACTCTTAGTATCTTTAAAATAGAAATGTTTTTGTAAGTCACTTAAAACGCTTTTGAATGTGAAAAGTTATGGTCAGAAAATATTGGAACAATCTACTTCTAAAAAATTATTCTCAAAAACATTTCTGTACACGTTGCCAAAGTTCATGCCAAAATCCTGAATAGACAGATCCTCTAAATTTGCATTTGATGAGTAAAGAGATATGCATTATATGAATGAACACAACATTAGTTTTAATAATACTGTGTGTTATATGCTGTGAATTATAAAGGCATATGTCAAGTACAGTATATAAAGCATTATAAAATCCTTTAGAGATCTTTATGAATGTAATTTAAAGAATTACAGATGCCTGATTCTTATAAAATTCTTTATTGTCTATACTTTTATTATGTCTATTTTTAAGACAAACTATAGAGCATTCTATTTTTTACTAACAAAGCAAATTTTTAGTTTTTATTTATAAGCATGCCTCAAAATGCTACAGCACATGACTAGCAAACACAGTTTAGAAAAGCTGTACACTGTTGTTCATTGTTCATATTTTTTATTAAACTCAAAAACTAAAATAATTGGCGAATTCAAAAATAATTTTCATTACAAACTGGTTTTCAGACTTTGAGACATGTTTAATTCAGAAGATTATGGGATCTAACTGCTCACCATGTGGCCATGAGAGACAGGTATGCAGTTGTGTGGCTAATGTAATTTAGAAATTTTGTTGAATGAGAAATTAAACTGATTTTTATATTATTATTCATAGCAATCAAAAATATCTTAAAATCACTGGAAAAAATACAAAACGACTTAATAAAATGTGCTATGTAAATAAGATCTGAATACTGACAGCAATGGTTTGTTAGTAGTTTTCAGTACTCAACTAAGCACACAGCGAACTGCAGTTTGTTCCAAAAATTTGGGAAATGAGCAAGTTCACTAATGTGGAGGCAGTCCAGCCTTACACCCACACTCGCTTACTACAAAGTCACACTGCTGTAACACATGTAGAACGTACACTCATTGTCAGAGGAATAGTGACACCCAGAAGGAAGTGTCAGATTGGAATCCTGTTAGAAAGGAAGATAAAGGTTACCAGGAACAATTAATGATGGTACATTTAGACTAATATGGGCAATATTTATTGAGCTAGGCCGACAGACGTAGTGTCTCTCAGTATGGCGTTGTGCCACCATGTTTGCTAATTCAACATGCCAGACGTCTCAGCATGGAGTTCTATAGATTCTTAATGGTGTCCTCCAAAAATCCATTCCATGCAGCTTGAATATTCTCACACAGTTCATGCAGATAGGTAGGTGTGGAGGTGGAGTGACACCAAGTCTTCTGGACATGTGACATGCTCATGTGACAAGATGAACAAACGGTTCATCTGGGCGCTGACCACAGAGCTTCCACACACTGATTAGTTGGGGGTCTCCAAAAGTGGGACTCATTCATGAAGTCTGAAGAACAGGTGCACAAATAGCTGCACTTGGTACCAATCCTGGAGAATACCATGTCCCTTGGTGGGGAGGTGGACTCATCCGACCATAGCATACATTTCTGCTCTGTATCAGCCCATCTCAGATGAGATTGATTGATGGCTTCTACTTTGCATAGTACTGTCTTAACTTGTATTTATAGATGCAGTAATATACTGCGTTTACTGGCAAGGGTTTTCCAAAGTATTCCCAGGCCAATGTGGTCATGTTCATATTAGATGCAAGCTGGTTTTAATGTAGTGCTGTCCAAGGGATCAAAGATGACCGGTGTTCCGGTGGTTTTCATCCTTGCAGTTTATGCACAAAGATGCCTCTGGATTTCTTAAATTTTTTGATGTTTTGTACCATATATGGTGAAATATCACAAATACTTGCAATGAGCATTATTCCTCAACTGTTGGAATATTTGCTGATGCATGTTTTGACATGTTAAATCATAAGCCTTAATCTATCCGTGCTCTTGAATAAATTAAAATATGAAGTATATAATGACCTATTCAAAAAAGCCAGTCAAACAATGCAATTTCCACTTTTCCTTCATTGTGTCTTTCCTTCCACTTACACACCTGCTAAATCGGTGGTGATACTGCTTTAGTGGCATCATTCTCTCCAGTGACTGCCTGCTGCTGAGATGTTCCAGTGCAGAGCTGATGATCACCTGTGAGAAGAGAGCGGAGGAGAGCTGTGTGCTTTGCCACAATGTGTTCATCAAATGCTGGGAGACCTGGAGTGGGCCAATAGAGTGTGGGGAGAGAGAGAGAGAGAGTGAGAGAGAGTGAGAGAGAGACTCTGACTGTTTGAGTGCTCTTCTGGTCTATGAGATGATTTCTGTGAGGAAAAGTTCTACTTCTGCGACCAATTTTAGCTCTTTCATTTCGCCAGTTTGGAACTTTGTGATTTTCAGTTTGAGCCGCATGTTCACTCATAAGTAAAAGGGTTCTTAAGAGCTATGTCATGGAGCTTTGGAGCTATGGCTGGTTTGCTAAAGAACTTTTCGGTGGCTTTACATATTTGTAAATGGCCTCTGTCAATGTAACAACACTGAAGGTAAGAACATCTACATGAATTGTAAAGGTTCTAATGATTTTCCTAGTTCCTGTAGACCCTAGAACCCTTATGGAACCGTATTCTTAAGAGCATTCTTGCTTTGTGAAATTCTTATTTTTGTCTGTTTATTACTGAAGCATTGCAAAGGATGCCTGGCTGCTTCAAGGGGAAGACACTGTAGAGCCCTCCTATTCACAGCTAATCATTTTTTCTTCTATCTCTTAGTGTCTTTTACTCTTCTCTCTCTCTCTCTCTCTCTCTTTCTCCCTCTCTCCTCTACTTCCCCATAAGGCTGAAGGGTGTCAGTCGATACTCTCTCTCTCTCTCGCTCTCTCTCTCTCTTTTTCTCTCTCTCTCAGTCTCTCTGAGCAGGGGCTACAGATGAATGATTGCCTGGGCTGAAAGTACATGTTTCTCAAGGACCTCTGATGGGCGGCGATAATAAAAATGATGTCGCTGCTGGAGGAAGTGTTTTCCTGGCCCCTCCCCTGTCATAATCACAGCTCTCCCCGGCCCATTATCCTGGTCACCACGAAACCCGAGCAGCCACTGCTGGAGAGAACAGAACACCACACTACGCACTATGCTTTAATACATGATGCCTAGTAGAGCAGTTTCACTGCGTGATGTATGTAAAACATGAGCAGCTGGTAATCTTGAGCACGTCAGGAAGCAAATTACAGCAAATACATTAAGAAAATTAAAACATTTGTTGGAAAACAATTTAATTACACCGTCCACTTCCATTCAATCAAAGGGAGTGGAGTCAGCGTGTATGGACTCAACATAAAATGCATGTTTAATTAATATTGCCATAGTTTAGCTTGGAAGTCAAACAGCCCTCTAGATTATAAAGTAGTAAGAGATTGTTAGTTGTATAAAGTGCTCAGGAATCAGGAATTTTAGGTTCCCATTATCACACTTTTGTTAATTTTATTATAAGGCAAAGTTCAAAAGTTATGGCACATTTGAGGGACGGGAGTCATAGATTGAGAAGAGGTGGTACAGTCCAGTATTAGTTACATGCCAAGTGTGGAAAATGCGTTGCAAAGCAGATAAAGTTAATAATTTGCAAAAAGAAGTGAATGCACTTGGGCTCCCCAAAGGCGATAGTGTGAAGGAAGTAGCTGAATCTGCAGGTGTGTGGAAGTGTACAATCATACAGGTCTATCAGCAGTGGCTAAAATCCCAGTCTACAGGAAATTCCCCTCAGAGTTGTGCCAGGAAAAACATCCACCAAATCTGACCCAACTGCACAATTCTTTAATGCAAGTCTTACAGAACAGTGTTGTTGTTGTTTAGTTACTGACATAATTTGAAAATGCCTGTGAATACAATGCCTGGCATTGTATATACATTTCATAGTCAATGGATTGGCTTTATTTAATTTAAAAAAACTGAATAGTGATGACCAATCAAAAATTCTAAACCTTCTGTATGTGACAAACACACTGAGTCATGTTATGGGCTATGTATTTCTTTCTTTAGCCAAGTAGAATATCTAACAGTTTGAGCATGATGTTATTTAGATGATTCGCTTAAGTGAAGTCCATTCCGACAAATGCATTATGCACAGCTGCATTGTTTAAGAGATGGGAAGGATGGTATCGCATTGGCATCAGCATTAGCAGTGAAGGTTGTGGTATCAGTATCCGTATGAGACATGAAAAAGTGGTATTGAGCCAGTTGCTTGTAAACTAATAAGCTAGCTAGGCTTAAACATGATATAAATATCACCTTATGGGCCCCAGTGCACCCCCCTCCACTCTTTATGATAAGTCTATGAGTTAGTTAAAAACCGGGAGAATGTTATTTGTTTGTTCACATGCTGTTGTTGTCTCAGACAAGCTGTTTATATTTGCCCATCTATAATAATAAAAAATATAATAAAATAAAAAATAGCCAGTTTACTATGTGTAAACTTTGTTTATGCTTTTTTTAAATTGCATTTAGTGTATTTTTGTGTTTTTATTTATCTGTCAACATGAGAACATTTGTATTGCCAGTCTGTAAGGTATGATCATGGTCTTCAACACCTTTAGGTTTTTTTCCTCTTTTTTGCATGATATTTTTTCATGTAAAGTTTTGACATTGTGCTTTCAAAGTCTACTTTTGGAGTGGCATATACATACACAGGCACACTGATGCACATGGAAGTCTGATAGGCCTCTGCAATAATGCCATTGATTGTGTGATTACCCAATTATATTCTAATACGTTGTAATTGGAATACCTCTGAGGGCTGAGCTAAAACCTGCTCTGCTGGTATCCTGTAACACAACAAACAACAATCAGGCATTAGAATAAATTACTACCAGACGTGTTTTTTTTTTCCAGTGATCTGCTCATCTATCATCAAACAAATGAAAAGTGATTTTCAGCTGAGATTTTTCCTTTGCCTGAAAGCTGTGTGCTAATCAACAAGCTTCACAGCTGTGGAGTGGAATTCTGCAGAGGTTGATATTCAGGTGTACCCGGCATTACAACTCATCAGTCCACATCACTGATATCATATTGTAGGCCAAATGGAAATTACTTGATTGAGCTATTTGCTTGACTTCCTTCTAATTTTGTGTAGTTTAAGGAGAAGTGCCCCGTTTTGTTTTTGGCTGTCCGCTGTTTGAATTACTTAGCCAGCATTGTGATGTCCAGGAGGACTGGCCAGTAATGTTTTATAGCAGTTGTGTGGATGTTTATCAGAAGTGGGTGGAGTAGCCCATAGTCAAGTAAACACAATGCTTCTCTGGTGAAAAAATCACTTACAGAGAAGTAAAAGTACCTTTCTAGAACATTTGCACCCAGCAAAAGTTACAATGAGTACAAGAACTGTGATTTTCTAAAATGCATCGACTCCCAAAAGTATTTGGAAAAGTACACTTTTCTGTCCGTTCCTGTAGTTTTTTAGTGCAGCATTTCCCTTAAATGATCAGTGCTAAATTGATTACTATTCTGACCTTTGACCTGTATAGAAGCCATTTTTGTTTTTTAAGTTAAACAAGCACATTCATTGTTTGAAACAGCTTACTGGGTAGTGTATATTGCGTAATACCTCTGTATGTACTGTATACTGCATATTGTTTGGGGACAGGTCAGGACTGCAGGCAGGCCAGTCCAGTATGCACGTCTTCTGCAGGAATACCTTTGTACCGTGTGCAGTGTGTGATTGTGCTTTGTCTTGTTGAAAAATGAATGAACACCCCTGGGAAACTACATATGCTGCTGTAATCTCGGTGTACTGTCTGCATTAATGCTGCCATCACAGAAGTGAAAATATGATCTTTGCCAAAGGCACTGACCCGATGCCATGACAGACCTTGGCTTTTGGCCTTTACTGATAACAGCCTGAATGGTCCATTCTGTCTTTGCACATGGCATCCACTTCTTCCAAAAAACAGAACAGAGAACAGAAAAACAGAACAGCAGAATATGTGAATGTAACTCTGTGATGTAGTGGTGAATAAAGGTTTGCCAAAGTAATCCCCTGCCCGTGTGGTTATATCAGCTATTGCTGAATGACAGTTCTTGATGCAGTGCTGTCTGACGGATTGGAGATCACGGGTGTTCAGCTTAGGCTTGCGCCCTTGCACCCACTGAAATTCCTCCCAGTTCCATGAATCGTTTAATGATATTATGCACTGTAGAGGGAGAAATATGCAAATCCCTTCCAAACATTGTTTTTAAATGTTTCAATAATTTTCTCATGCATTTGTTGACAAACCAGAGACCCTCCTTATAAAACTCAGTTTGTTGCGGAAACTGTTTTTTTTTTCTTATTTCTTTCTACCAACTAATGATTACAATCTGCTGTTGACACCACCTGTTTGAAATCACATCATTGTTTTTTTGTTTTTTTTACTTCATTACTTCATTTACATCCAACTTTTTTTTGGAATATGTTTCAGACCTGGAATGTAGGGATGGATGTAGAGTACCAAATGAAATAAGTCACCTAGACAAAACCTGAAATATTTTAGGGTTCCTACTGTCTGCAATAGAATAAAAGTCAAAGGAAATGTAAAAAACACTGCTAGTTTAAATTTGTGTTTTCTAAGCTGTCCCATTTGTTTCTGATTTGGTGTTGTATGTTTTCTCTTTTTTTACTTTTTCTGTTATTCACAAGCTTAACGGTTTCACAAGCTCAACTAGTTATTCTGATAAACAGTATTTTATCATGATACAAACACACATAAGCGCAAGCAGTCATGGGCAGTCGTGGGCTGGAGGTTAGGGAACCATCCTTGTGACCGGCGGGTTGCCGGTTCGATTCCCTGAACTGACAGTAATGACTGAGGTGCCCTTGAGCAAGGCACCTAAGCCCCCAACTGTTCCCCGGGCGGCGTTGATAGTGCTGCCCACCGCTCTGGGTAAGTGTGCTCACTGCCCCCTAGTGTGTGTGTTCACTAGTGAGTTTGTTTGTTGGTGTTTCACTTCACGGATGGGTTAAATGCGGAGACAAAATTTCCCCACTGTGGGATCAACAAGGGGTTAAAATCTTTAAAGTACTTTGACAGGGAAAATACCCGTTTCACAGTGTCTTTATTTGTCTGAGGGGCAAAGGTTCAATTTGTTTGACACTCTGATATAAAGCTACATATACAAAGTGTGTCAAATGTGTGATTTGCTGTGTGTATTAGGTGTGTATGTGTGGGTGTGTAAATGCCCTTGTGTGCACAGTATGGAGTATGCAGATCTAGCTCTCTGAAGCAGTAGCACAAGAGAGAGCATGTCTCAGAGGAGAGTAGAAGCAGGTCAGTTTGGGAAAGCGGAGAGAGGGAGGGAGATAGAGAGAGTATAGCCGTGCAGGGCTCCAGGCCCGCAGAGGATTGAGCTGGCAGAAGGGGGTTCGCTGCAGAGCGATGTGGGACTAAACGCCAAATGTGCCAGCTCTCCTTTAGAGCTCTGAGGTCAAGCGTCCCACTGAGGCTCTTTCACAGAGGGCAAAGTTCTCTTTAAATACTGTCTCACAGCCAGACTCCGACTGGCCCCCTGCCTCGCTACACCGCCTACACATGTGTCCGCATGCTTCTTGTTGCTTCTTCCTTTCAAGTCCAGTTTTGAGATCCTGGCTCTAGCAGTGCCTGGGTCATGGCACCCACCAACTGGCGTCAGTTCACTCCATCTGAAGAACAAGCAGCGTTCAAATGCCATGTTGAACTGCGCTCGTTGGATGCTTGAGAACAAATAATCGAACCAATGGTCGTACAAATGACTAAATACTTTACCCAGCATCTGTTTTTTTACACTACAGTCAGTCTCAGCTCCCTGAGTCAAAGACCTTTGTACACATATGTAACGTTTCTAATCATCTACTGGCTTTATTGGCCAGTCATTCAAACGTGGAAGTGAACAGTCATATGTAGAACCAGCCACAAGTGCAATGCAAGTATGGAACTGAGGCTATTTAGAGACATAGACTCTTTTCCATTCATTTTTCCATTGATTTTCTTTTTTTTTTTTAGATATAGATATTTTAGATATAGATAAGGTGCATTACATAAGTTCAACCATCTTTTATCATTCCTCAAATGAAACAAATAGATAATAAGCTGTTAGCATTGTAAATTTGTGCTAATTATGTATGCACACATTGGCAGTACATTCAACAATAAGGGAAGCAATGAACTTCCTTTACACAGTGATAGTAAACTGCATATATATTTTATATTCATACAGATATAATGTATATTTTCAATACTGTCACTCAAAATAAAGTCCATAGAGTGAATATGATCATAAACATTCTGGATTTAAGCTTTTATAGAAGTTAATTTTACACTGAATTCCTAAATCAGGTTTATACTGTTGCCAAACATATCTGTGCTGAGACAGGGTTTACAGGTAAGGGTACTTGTCAGAGGCGTGAATAGGCATTGATGTGCATGTATTTGAAATCTCACCTATGTATCATGTGAATTTGCAAAGCTGTGCATCAAGAAAACTGTTGTTGTCCAAAAAGCGAAACATGTCCTATGTCTCCAGTATTTATAATGCATGTGTAATATCTTAAAATACCAGTAATAACCCTGTACAGTAGGTCTTAAGTATGGTATAATTCTATGCATTTAGAAGCTTGTAATAGCGTTACATACGCCGGGCGTTATAAGGTATTATGCATGGTATTTAATACTGTAATATACAGGGGGTGGACAATGAAACTGAAACACCTGGTTTTAGACCACAATCATTTATTAGTATGGTGTAGGGCCTCCTTTTGCGGCCAATACAGCGTCAGTTCGTCTTGGGAATGACATATACAAGTCCTGCACAGTGGTCAGAGGGATTCTAAGCCATTCTTCTTGCAGGATAGTGGCCAGGTCACTACGTGATGCTGGTGAAGGTTTGTCCTTCTTGGTGGTATGCTGACATTACCCTGGATACCGTGGCTCTTGATACATCACAAAGACTTGCTGTCTTGGTCACAGATGCGCCAGCAAGACGTGCACCAACAACTTGTCCTCTTTTGAACTCTGGTATGTCACCCATAATGTTGTGTGCATTGCAGTATTTTGAGCAGAACTGTGCTCTTACCTGCTAACTGAACCTTCACACTCTGCTCTTACTGGTGCAATGTGCAGTTAATGAAGATTGGCCACCAGGCTGGTCCAATTTAGCCATGAGACCTCCCACACTAAAATGACAGGTGTTTCAGTTTCATTGTCCAACCCCTGTATACTGCACTGATGAAGCATTTTGTGAATACAGCATTTGTAGGAAGTGTTACCAGAAAAGCTTTTTGCAAATGGTAAACTTTAGTGCAAGTTAGGAGAAAGAGATTTAGTTTCAACCCATGTTAGCGCGTTTACAGTGATCCATTAATCATTCACTTTCTCCACATTGTAAAAGGACAGCTGATATTTTTAACATGGTGTAAAAACCATATTTTAATATATATTATGCAGTGTGTTTTAAAAACTTTTTTCCACACCTTCCACAAGAAGATGGACAAGTAGACTGAGGTGCCAGAACTGTAGGAACTGCTGCACCTTTTAAGGTGGAGCAGGAAAATTAGAATAAGAGGCTGACAAATAAGAAACTTACTTTCCAGATGTAGAGCACACGTATACTGTACTATAGGAATTTGCTATTAAATCAACAGGTGTAGCCAAAAGCAGATCAGTTCCAATGTTTAGCGGTTGGGAAAGAAATGGTACAAGGAAGTTCTGGAGCTACTCAGATTAGAGGTGGTATTATTGTAATGAGCCCCCACGTAGGAAGCGGAGCTAAATCTGAACAGGTTGTTGAATCCCGTGTTTTTTGATCTAGGCAGCCCACAAAAAAAGGATTGTCTTATTTCACAGTTTGTGGGTTGGGAAGCACTCCAGTTACTTGAATATGTGTGCACAAAAACGGAAAAGTTAGCTTTTCATAATATGCTCCCTTTAACACAAGACTTTGTATCTGGCTTTACAATACCATCCCATGAACAGGAGCTGGGGAAACAAACATTTTAGTTATTAGCATTTTTTCAATTATGCATAAGACAGAGATATGCACATTAAAAAGATGAAACTCAAATGCTCATTAAATTTACATAGAATGGCATCTAAACAGTGTGGGGTGCGCGTGCGAGTCGTTTTAATGGACTCTGATAAAACCGCATTAAAAATCAAGAGCTAGGGTATCAGTGTTCACGGAATCACACTTTATCTCGCACCATCACCCTTCAAAAGCCAAATTAATATAATTGACTTTTAATTAATCCCCTTGATATTTGCATCAGCACATCTTAGCAACAGGTGTTCTGTTTTGAGCCTATGCATTATTAAAGGCCTATTAAAACAGTGGGTGATTAAGGTGCCTATGTCTCTGCTTGTGTGTCACATCATAATGGCAAAAGCAAGAAAAGCTGTGGTGTTTTTCTTTTTTTACTCTCTTCTTTTTCAATGTTTCTTTTACTCTAGTCCCAGTGGTAAGAAATAGGAATATTAGGACAGGTATCGTTTTACCAGCTGAAATGCAAGGCCTCATTATAGTGATATATCGATTTTTTTTTCTATTCGGATGCAGCTTATAAACCTGCTACAGTGATGTTTCAGTTGTCTAATTCTGCCTTGTGTTTAACCAAACTCCATGGCACGTAACAGCATCTTTACTTATAGTTCTTACAAACACAGAAATTCTGTTATAACTGTGCACTTTCAATGTGAAAACAATAAAAATGTATGTTTGGAGGTAGGACAGGATGTATTTTAGTATGAGTTGCGGGTTATGTGCAGTCTAGTTGTCATTAGCTGTTATGAAAAAAACAAGCAATGTTTTGGGTATTGCCCAATATCTTTTTTTTTTTTTTTGACATTTGACAACAGACAAAAATTACAAATCCATTAACATATGAGGCAAACTGAATGTTCCTGAACTGTGTAATTATAATGTAATTACATATAAATAATGATTTATACATATTATTATTATATAATATTAATATTATTATATTAATACATTGTCTTACTTAAACATATAGCTGTATTATAGTAGTAAATGTACCTCCATGAATTAAAACACCTATATAAGATACAATCATATGAAAAATTGTCAAATTTTGTTAAAACACACTTCTGCACATTATAAAGCACAGTTGCTGTTTATTTGCTGCATTTGACACATTGGGAAACTAAATAAAGCATTAATTGTGACCTAAACAAAGTTTAAAAGTTCATACATACATGATCTGTCTGATGCATATTCAAAGCATATTTTTCACAGTTCTTCTGTTATAGCATGTCATAACCCTAATAATATAACAAAAATAACAAAATTTGGCATGCTGTTATTGTATTAAAATAGGCATGGACATTCCTGAAAAAGATACAATATTTTCATAAATAATACGGAAGTTTGTCTCATCAGACAGCAATACATGTTCATTTCGGATGACCTCATGTAGTTGGTGGTGATTGTGAACACTATGGCATATGACTTCCCTTCATATATGAGAGTGTTAACTTGCATTTGTGGAAGCACCGACACACAGTGTTCATAAATAATGGTTTGTCAAAGTATTCTCAAGCCCATGAGTGAAGAATGCCTTTTCATCTGATGGGTTGAAGATCATGGGCTTGTAGCTTGGTTTTGGGCCTTCTCCTTTTCACATTCTCTATCAGTCCGAAACACTCTTTCACAATGCAAAGTATCTTTTAATCATGTAAAGGGTATTTTGAGTGTGCATAGTTGTATGTAGAACAATTTCTTTTGCCTGTGAACCCTTGAATCATCTTTTTTCAGATGTGTAGAGGATGAAATACCAAGACATCTATTTCCTGAGGAATTATATTTTTAACCTGCTGATTTTTTTGCTATTGCATTTTTGCCAATGTGGCTGTGACTCCACCTCACTTAAAGAGAACTTGGCTTTTCTCAGTCGCTCCTTTCCAGTCATGATTGCATTACCTGTTTAAGATGTTTTCAAACATTTTGCATTTCACAATAGGGCAGTTTAACTGCCCCATGCACAGCTTTTTTGGAACATGTTGCAGGCAAAAAAAAATAAACATTTTATATAAACAGGTAGAAGTAGATTTAAAAAAACTGCTTCCTGCTTTTATTCATATTTTAGCTACTGTCCCAAGATTTTTTGGAATTAAGTTTTTTCCCCAGTATGTTAATCTTGTAACTTATATGTTAAACAAATATATTGGCATTGTGCAGAAAAAAATTTCATATTGAAGTTTGTTCCCTATGGAGTATGGGCTAATGTACTTAGCATTTAGAAAGTCTTCAAAACATAAAAATATATTAACATAAAAATGTCTGAGAATGTGGCCAAATGCATTGCTTTGTTGCTTTTTGTGTGCATGTCTACAATGAAGCAAACACCTCCCTTATTCACATATGCTGCCCCGAGGGAAACCCATCACCACCGTTTACACACATTTCACTGTTTGACTGACATGTCGGCATGCATTGGACCATGCTGATGGAAGTTGATACCCAACCTCGAAGGCCATTGAGACGGGCAGCCAAAATAAAAAGTGAATAGTCATAATGTACTTACGAAAGACACGCTCCCAGCTGCCACTGAGTCATCCTGATGCTTTGAATGAGCTTGAGTCGTTTTCCTGTGCCCTTGGGTAGGTGATGCCAGTGATGGAGAGATGGGAGGAAAGAAAGAAGAAGAAAAAAAGAGAGAGAGGTGATGTGATGGGCACGTTTCAGCTCCATGCCGACAGCTTTGTCAATAGCCCCAGGACGCCTCCCCGCCCAGCCGCATGCCTGTGATTGACAGCTAGCAGGTGGCAGCTGAATGGAGATGTCAGGCTGGCTGCTGATCAGGCTCACTTTGGAGCAAACGATGGAAGAGCAGGCCGATGCAGCTACACAAGGTGATCTCTTCTTTTATGAGCGGGAGACGCCTGCTGAGGCACTAGCACCACAGCCTCTGCTGTGTATCCCCCTGCACCATGGGGGTCCGGCCTAACAATGCCAGTCCTATGCGAGGACGTTCAAGTGAGAGACAGAGAGAGAGAGAGAGAGAGAGAGACCGAGAAAGAGAAATGAAAGAAAGAGAGAAAGGGTGAAGAGAGAAGGTAGAGAGATAGGAGACAAAATGAGAGGGACAGAAAGTGAACGAATGAGAGATAGGGAAGAGAGAAAGGTAGAGAGATTAAGTTAAAGAGAGATGGGAGAGAGAGAGAAAAACAGACAGAGAGAAAAGAAGGAGACAGAGAGAAAAAGGGAAAAGAGAGACAGGTAGAAAGAGTCTGAAAGAGAGATGGGAGACAGGGTGGAGAAAGGCAGGGAAAACAGAGAATTGGGAGAAGGACAGTTGTTACAAGGCCTGTTTATTTTAGAACAAACTGATAACTGACTCAAAGAATTTAAGCCTTTAAGATAATCTGTAGACTTAATTTAATATCAGTTCATACACTAACCTAGTATAAACAAGGCAACTGGTGTTCTGACCTTTTTAGGAAGGCTCAGTAGCTCATGTCCACAAATAAAATAGATCCCCATAACTGACAAACTACTCTGCATCTCATTCAAGAGGCGATTGCATGGTGTGGAATCAAGCAGAGATTTCCAAATGATGAATCAATTCAGTGCATGAAATCAAGCGCCAGTCCTAATCTACATATCATTTTATACAGTTGTCGTGAGAGGGAGCCAATTAAATGATAGCATTCAGCAGCTTATGAGTTGCACTTGTAGGTGGAGTTTGGGGTCGAGCAGTCAGTGCAGGTTACTTTTAGCCATTCAGATCTAAACATGGGTAGACACCATCAATGGACCAGCTACCCCACAACCCAGCACAGAATAACACGGCCCATGATAGCACAAACCAGTAGCAGGATGCCACAGTATTATACACAATAGAAGACATCAGATCTGTTGGTGAAATGTGTGTGTGCTCTTTTTATGGTCAGATCAGACAATTTGGGACAATGTGTTACAGTTTGCAGTGTGGCTGGAGCAACAGACAATGAGGATTTGTCTGTCTATCTTAAAGACTTAACTTGCCTGCCTTGAGAAATATAAGCCACATGTCAC
>JAMWET010006174.1:417500-437500 GCA_024036415.1 Prochilodus magdalenae
TTTCCAGGTGCTCTTTATTTCCTCTAATTAAACAGACTGTGCCACTTAGTCTGATAAATGCAAATGAATGACATCTTGTCTAAATGGCCTGCCTGTACTATGCACTTCTTATAATCTATGTACTATATAAGCTGAGTAGGGGACACATACACATTATATCTTCCCATTTAGTGTATGTATTCTGTATATACACAGTGCAGATACATCTATATACTATTAGGGACACCTCTATGTATCTACACTCACTGTCAATTGCACTGTCATGCATGGGGCAGGACTACCACGGTGCAGGCATTATGTGGGTGGTGGTTCATTCTCAGCAGTGCAGTGACGCTGATGTGGTGGTGGTGTGTTAGTGTGTGTTGTGCTAGTGTGAGTGGATCGGACATAGCAGTGCTACTGGTTTGTTTAAGCACCTTAGTGTCACTGTTGGACTGAGAATTGTCCACCAGCCAAAACGATCCAGCCAACAGCATCCTGTGGGCAGCGTCCTATGGGCAGCATCCTGTAACCACTGATGAAGGACTAGAGGATGGCCAATACAAACTGTACACAACAGATGAGATCATCTCTGACTTCATAATTACAAAGAGGACCGCAAGGTTGGAATATCTAATAGACTGGACAGTGAGTGGACACAGTGTTTAAACTTCAGCAAACTGAGCACAACACACACTAACATGTAACCATCAGTCCTGAGCGCTGATAATGTTCCATGTGGGTATAAGGGGATTAACGAAGTATGCAGAGACACAGATGAACTATAGTCTGTTACCGTAGAACTTCAAAGTTCACCTATATGGCAAGTGGAGTCGATAAGGTGGACAATGAGTGTAGACGTAAGGGTTCCTAATTAAGCGTTTGGTTCATAGAGCTGAAATTTTAAAGATGCTTACATACAGTATCAAACCCTTAGCCATTATAGACCTTTAAACAGAGACGTCTTATACATCTCTAAAGTCCACACTGCGGCATTTAGGAGTACTTGAAAGATAGGAAAAGTTTTTAAAAGCCCGAGACTCATTACTCATTTATTTTTGTCCCTGAGCTGCTGTCTCCTGCTCTCTCCATTTCAGAAGATGTTTTGATATTTTTTATTCACGCATTTGGGCCATTAATCAAATGCGAGGGGTGGGTGATAGGGGATGAGACGGGGGCAACTGAGCACAATCTATAGCAGATCTTCTGCAGGGTTCAGATCAATCTAACCCACCTCTCTTTAATGGACACCCCAACTTTCAGGAAATTCACTGAAATAAATTATTAATAAAATAATTCTATGACTTCTTCACTTCTCAACAAATGATAGGAATAAAATAAATGCTTAAAACTCTTAAAAATCACCACAGAGCCCTGACACACACCCACACACATCCAGTGACAGAAGTAAAAAGACAGCTTTGCACCTAAACATCAATAAAAGGAGGCCGTCCTAAAGGCACATTTGAAATTCTTAGCAATGTAGGGCCTCGATTGGGAAAGCTGAGGCCCTGCACTCTTAAAAGCCAGTGATATAAATCAGAGCCGCCTCTTGCTTACCCCGAGACCTCAATAAAAATCACTGGGTGAGTGCTTTTCACCTTGAACACATTTTCAGGTCTTGTATACAGAGTACATACTGAGTCAATACATGCACATAAGTATGGTTGTAATTGCCTATGACCATCTATTTAACATCAGACATGAATTTGAACATTTTAGCAAGATTTAAGATAGTATTAACATTATGTTTGTTTGTCATATATTCATCACGGATTGTCATTTAAAGTTTCTCCCAAAGAAACCACTTTTCTCAGCTGCTAGAAAGTTTCTGGCCCTTTTCTCTGTTACAAGGTAATGTCATCTTATGACCCAGTCCTTATTTCCCACCTACAACACTCAGAGAGCTAAAAACCATGATAACTTACACCTGTGAAATGTTCTACTAAACACAACAACAACAACAACAACAAAACATATCTAACTTTATTGGCAATGCATTTCATCATTTACCCTGATTGAGGCTTATGGATGCTAACACATATCATAATTAAATGAATTTTGGTTCAAATAAATAAACAAACTAACATTCAATGAATGATTTAATCTATAAATATAAATATGCCAGGTTTTTTCACACTTATTGTGAGCATGAGTCAAGCTTTTGGACACAAACACAGAGGAAGTGGCGACTAATTGGGGTTTAAATAAATAAACAATGTTCAGCGGAACTGGTATATAAATAAAAAAGAACCCAACTTTTCCGAAACAGCTGTAATTGATCTTCATACGAACCATCAGCCAGCGTTTGTCAAACGACTGAAAAATACCCTCATCTCTCCAATTCTCTTTTCTGTCTCTCTCTCTGGTCAATATCCCATCAGACAGATGACAGGTGGAATTGTCTGTTGACTCTTAAAGTGATTGCAGCCCTTCAGCGTTGTCCACACACACACTGAGCAGAGCCTTAACGATGGACACCTGCACAATCTCAGACACGCTGGTCGATGGTGAAAAAGACCAGAGAGCTAACAATACAGCTATACTATCAGTATCCATCCCTCACTTTGAACTTGATATTCCGGCAGCGACGCTTACTTCTTAATCCACACATGCACGCAGACACATGCTTGTCACCAGCATCGGGACAGCGTGGCACACGTGGGACTGGGTGGGTGCTGTTTTTATTAAGCTTTGTTTCTGCAGCTAGCGTGGAATGCTAGCATATTAATGGAGTGTAATTATATATCTCAGACTGCGCCGTTCCCCTGTGCGATATACAGTCTGCATGCCAGCGAAGTCACAAACTGCAGCATTCTACCCCATTACATCTGCAATGATTAGAGATGGGGGGAACATCTGGCATCTAAGCTGTGAGAGAAAGCAGCATTCTGCACTTTAATGGATATCTGCAGGCCAAACCGATCTGATATTTTATCTGGCAGATTTAACTCTATGCTCACCAGCCAATGGGCTGTGGAAGAGAGGTGAGATTTGTCACGTTAGTGACTCTAATGTTTTACTGGTTCTTCATCACACAGTCATTGAGCAGGCCTACTGTAATGCTGTAAGACCCTGTTGTTTTTAAGGGGACCTATTTTGTTATTCCGGTTTTCCCTTTTCCTTTAATGTGTTATGTAGCTTTTGTAAATAGCATGCAAAGTTATAAAGTTCAGCACCAGTGGGAGAAAGTCTCTTCCACAGAAACCATGTTTCTCAGCTGCCTGAAAAGCCTTGTTGGAATCCCAGCCCTTTTCTCTCTTACAAGGTGATGTCATCTCATGACAGTCCTCATTGACTACCCTATTACCTATCAGCAAGCTTGGTAGGCCCTTTCGCAATACACAGAGAGGTAAAAAAACATGAAAACTTACCACTGTGAAATGTTCTACTACAGTGCGTAGTTGGATGTACAAACTTGTTCTGCCTGACTTTCAGGATCAGATTCTGGCTTAAAGTGATCCAGTGGAAATGACGCCATTGTAAGAACAGCCACAGCGGTGTGGGCCAGAATGGTGTGGGTAGCAGGATGCTGCTCTGACCAGTGAGAAAAAAATGGACAAGCTGATCAATTAGAGCACACAGGGCTCATCAGGAGGCGGGGCTTAATGAAAAAGGAGATATAACAGAGCTTTTCAGACACAGGGTAAAGATAGATGTACGATAGAAAGCTAAAGCACGTAAATCTATTCTCTTAGACCCCAAAAATAAAACCGAACATTAATAAAGCATTGAAAACCAGCATATTCGGTTTCCTTTGAATGGTGGTCTGATGTATTTATCTGAAACACCCAGTGTACCTATACAACCTCAATGCACTTAAGATTGCACTAGTGTTGTTTTAATGTTCTGCAGGGCGGGACCTGCTGCTTTGGTTGAGCTGAATTCAGATGGCCTGCACACAGGGAAGGCTGCACAGGCAAGACTAGCCAACCCTTAATCCTGAATATGTGTTTCATTATTTGATTACTGTTAACTAACAAAAAGGAAATTTGTGAATTAAGTGTATTGAGGGCAGCATGAAATTTGAGTTTATATAATGGTTATGAAAGCCATAATGCCTAAGGCAGTGTTTATGTTTTGTATTATATTTTATTAATTTATTTGAATTTATTTTTATTAATACATTTTTAAATACAGTTCTGGCATACAGCATATGAAGCATATTGGACTGAAAACTTGAAGGACTGAAACTTGGTGGGTAGGTCTGACATCACTTTACTACAATGGCAGAGGGTCATCTTCAGTGACGGGTTGCGTTTTTGTCCTGATGGAGACAACCAACAAATCCATGTGCAGAGGCATCATGATCAGCACCACAATGACAACGATGTCATGGGTCACATGTCCAAAAAGAACATATCTCACATATCTCACCATCACTGTAAAAAAAAAAGGTGAAATTTTGCTGAGTTTCTCTACTATGAACTATTTTAAATTAAACCCATTTGAAATAACTTTGTTTACATCTCACTGACTTGTCGGGTCATTTCTCACCCTTAAAAGTATATTAACCATTTATTACAGTCTATAAGGCATCCTTCAGAATTCTCCCAAACCATAAATATAATTTAAATAAATGAACTTGAATAAATGAAAGGCAATGCACTCCCACAATTTCAAACCAGCAGCAGGTTTACTGTGTATTTGGCATCGTCTTCTGTTGCTAAAGTGATGGCTCCACCTCACTCTCAGTCATACTGGCACTAATTAAGGCAGGCAGTTGTAAGTCTACCTTTAAGACCAAGGGCTGTTAATGAATGCTAGCAGTAATTAAACAGGCTGGTAACAGAGCCTTCCCCTGCCAAGGGAGTTTCAATAACGACGAGGGAACGTGGCTTTGGAAAATGGTCGTCCTTGTCTGTGATTCGGTGGAAAAAAAAAGATTATAATTGGGCAACCGCAGGCTCAAATGATGGCCTTTGCCAAGTCGTGACAAAACAGCCATAATTAGTAGCGTGTGGCCTCAGGAGGAGGCCATAGTGAACTGATCTCTGAACAGAATGGTAGATTAGAGCCATGAGGAACCTGCCTTGAACTCTGCTGTAGAGCTTTGTCCAGCTAGCATGACCACTAACATCACATCTAATCTGCATAAACATTTTTTTTAATGGAACTGTAACGTCATGCTGATTTTGATTGACATGGCGGTTCAGCCATCTTAATACCGACTGTGTTTTAATGTTTTGGATGCATGTTCACAACTGAGCTGGAATTTTTATGTGATATACACTCATCATTAAAAATATATTTACACAATATAGCTCCACCCATAAAGAATCAACTGACGGAAATGAAAGTTGCTGGGTAGGTTTGACATTGTGAGACATGCAAATGATTCAAGTTTCACACTTGGCTGTGCATGTGACGTAAGCAATGCCTTATCGCTGCACTCAACTGACCAGACAGCTACTATTGCAGATATTTGGTAAACAGTGATACCCTCCATGAGTCATCCTGTTAGTGCCAGGACCATTGGCAGATGGCTGCACAATGCAGGACTACATACACACAGACCGTTAAGACAACTACCCTCAACACCGAGTGAATATCGTGCCAAGGCTGCAATGGTGTTCTGCCAGATTGTAATGGAGTGACTCAGAATGAGAGTGGGTCACCTTTAGTGATGTGTCCCGCTTTTGTCTTGGTGGAGACAACCAATAAAACTGTGTATGGAGGCTCTGAGGTCAGCGCCAAGATGAAAGGTTTGTTGTCACACGTCACATGTCCAGAAGACCCGGTGTAACTCCACCTCCACCCATATAATACAATCTGCAGGAACTGTGTGAGAAGCTGGAGAGGATGGATTAACGCAGGACACCACTAGGAACCTCTACAACTCCTTGCTGAGATGTCTGGCATGTTACATTAGCAAACATGGTGACCTGATGCCATACTGAGAGACACTACTTCTGTATGTGTAGCTCAATAAATATTGCCCATATCAGTCTAAATTTATCACCATTTATTATTCCTGGTAACTTCTTCCTTCCCAACAGCACCGTCACACATCCTGCACTTGATGATGAGTGTATATACAATGACAAAATTGTGTAAATGACAAAACTGACTAAATCCATGCAGAACTAAAGACTGAAAAAAAGAGAAATTGAACTTCTTTCCTATTAATGTCACCAAAATGTTTATCCAGGATAAGAGAGATTAAAAGGAACATAAATGAAAATAAAAGCACTTTCACACACTTTTACACAAACAACAGCCATAAATTGAATATTTTCATTTTAGGAATGGCCTGAAACAAGCATTACCTGTGTTTAACTGCCTCTCTGTGTAGAGATAGTTGCTGGTTTGACCACAAAAGGAGGAATCTGAGGGAAATGAGTCAATATATTCCAAAGAGGAGAGGGAAATATAACCTTAGGAAAGGCGGTGAGTAATGTACATACTTCCAGTGTTTATAAAGAAATGGAGATCACAATAGGCACCTTATTTTTCCCATGTTCTCATAATTACTCATAAATTAATAAAACCTGACTGCAAGGCTTTATTAGTTCAGATACAGACCTCCCAACTTTGGAAAGGGAGTGGAGAAAAAATATGAAGGGTTATACAGAGAACAATCTCTCGATAATTAACAGGAAGATAAACAAAACATAAATTTGGATATTGCGTTTATTTGGACTACCACTCAAATATGTGTGAACTGCACTATTTTAATTAAAAGATAAATCTATGTGACACTCTGCCTCGGAGTTAATTATTCAGTGTTGTATAATAGAAATAAAGGCCATTAAAGATGCCACACACTGTATTTCGCCATTAACAGTAAAAAGAGCTCGCGCTGGGGACAACATTTCAAATTCAGGGCTTTTTTTTAATGTTTTATTTCACGTTTCCCCTCCCCTTTCATCTGTTCCCTGTTCCTTCTTTCTTTGTCTCGGAAAGAGTTCTGGAGGAGGAGAGGGAGGGAGAAGTTAGACGAGAGAGTGCGAGCGGGGGGGTATGTGTGGGGGTATGCATTAGTTGTATATGAGCGTTAAATTTTAACGATCATATTTTTGCATGCGGCCTGCGCTGATGACTTTGCGGGGCTTAGTGTTACAGGTGGCGCTCGTTACAGTTTATGAAAGCCATTTGATTTCATTTAGGCGCGTTCATGGCCCTCTTCGGTACCACACGTCACCAGACTATTTTTCAGTTTCAGTGCCTGCAAACCTTATGGGCGTCAGTGGCAGCCGCAGAAGAAACTTCTGGGCTTTCGAACCAGTTTGAACAAAGTTACACCATGTGACCAAAAGTTTGAAGACACTTTCATGTCCGACGATGCTCCTGAAAATAAGGATCTTAATGAGGAGTTTGTCTTCACTTTGCTGCAGTAACCGCTTTTACTCTTTGAGAAGGTTTTACACTTTGTTGCTGGGAGAATTTGACTGGACCACAAGAGAATTAGTGAGGACAGGTACTGATGTTGGATGACTAGTTCTGCATCACAAACACCACCCAACTCCAGCAAAGGTATTGGATGGACCTTCATCACTCCAGTGCTTCAGAGCCCAATGCAGGGGGGCTTTATACCCCTTTAGCCGACTGCGATTACATTATGATGGTAGATCGATGGTGACAAACAGGATATTCTGTGTTTTTCAGTGGAGCAGCAATCGAACATTCTGCCATCCCTAGTGGCAACAGCAGTCATTAAGAAAGTCCAAGTCTGTCAAGTGTTTCATCTTCCCAACTTTTGCAGTTGCAGCAGCAGTGGGATAAACCAAACTTGATTTTTGTTTTTGTTTTTTTCTGGAAAGATGGCTGCAAAGTGCTCACAGAAACATTTTAACATGTAACACATTTTGGGATAGAATAGTGACTGACACTATTGCCATGCCATATATACACTGTATGTAGGCCACAGTAATGTTCAGCCACTCTTGAATGAAATCACAGTATAGATTTGGTGGATGCCTTCCCTGGCACAATTCTAAAGAGAATTACTTATAGACTGGGATTTTAGCCACAGCTGGTAGACCTGTTTGACAGTACCCTTCCATACACCTGCACATTCAGCTGCTTACTTTACACTATGGTCTTTGGCATCTCCAAAAGCAATTACTCCTTTTAGCCAGTCATTAACATCTGCTTTGCAACCCATTGTCCATGTATCAAAAAAAGACATGAGCCACACTGTACCACCTTTTCTCAGTCTATGAATCCCATTTATATTCCCAGCATCCTTGACCAAAAACTGGTCACAACAATAAAATACTAGGATATCACCCACTCTTACATGTAAATGCTCCATTAGGCTTTTCTGCTGCTCCAAAGCATCCCATTCTACTGCTAATACATTTCTATGGAGATTATGCGAGCCGGGGGCACAACTAAACACTTGGGTCAACAATGGGTGCACTTTAACCATATCATCCCTGGGCCAAAAATAGAAAGACGGTTGTGTAAATGCACTGCCAGTTGAGTTACATCACATGTACAACCCTGTTGGTAACATTTAATAGTTTTACCATTTAGAATTGGAGTTTTCTGTGTGCGACAGACTCTGTAAATGATACAGATACACAAGCTGGTTGCTGGTTAAATTGGAGCACAGGTAGGATTGGCAAGAGCATATTATAGATCCTTATCTTAACATATCAAATATAAATGCAACACCAGCATTCATAAATCTCATACATGGAAAAGAGTATATAAAACAGACACTCTTCTTTACTGATTTCACTTGTTAGTGTGAGCTTGCTTAGGCTTGCATAAGTTTAATATACACCTCAGAATGGACCTAATAGTCACACGGTGAATGGTATTTCTCTTGTTTTTCCATTAATAATAGCACAGAGTCAGACAATTAAATATACCAATAATTAAATTTTTTGTCTGTTGCAAGAAGACATAACAGTTGCAATACACAAATGTATTTCTATAACAGTATGAACACTGGTGTGCGTGTGTGCGCGTGTGCTCAGTTCCTCTCATAAGGAGCCAATAAAACTAGTCATAAAACCGGTGTGAGGAATAAGGCAAAGGGCACATTATCAGAGGTAGAGGTTTTATTGCGTAAAACACTGGATAAAACTGTACTGCTCCAAAGACATTAGGACCTCTAAACAGCAGAAAGAAACAGTCATTGCTGAAATAAAAACAACTTGTTGATACTTTTATCAGAACACTTTGTTTCTTATTCTTCTTCCTCCTCTCCTTTTGTCAACAGATGCATGGTAATAAATAATGACAGAGAAAAATCCTTAAATACAAAGTCATCTACGCGTTATGAGCATATAGTACAGCAACAAAATCCTCTACACTCTTCTTGTCCTCCTCTGATATAGAAATATTCTTCATTTAGGAATGTTGGACAGGAATAATAATAATGATGAACAGGACCACACACTATAGAATATCATAGACAGAAAAAAAAACTTTTTTTCTTTTCTTTTTTTTTCTTTTTTCCTTTTCCCAAGAAGTACAATACACTTATAGATTTTAAATATGCAAGTGACTGTATCGGTGACCTGTTGGACACACGACCCAGTAACAAATTCTCAGGGAAGAGTAAGTAGACACTTTGTGAGGACAAAGGGAAACATGGAAAACGTTAGCACCTGACTAAATGGGATGGATAAACACTATATAGAGAATGGCTAAAACAAAGAGATCTTCCAGTGTCACAAATAATATTATTGCCTGTGTCCGAGCTTAAAAACTGATCAGTTTGGGGTAGCAAAAAAAAAAAAGTGCCATAAATGGAATGTCTTTTTTGTGTTCTTACTTTTCTTGTTTTGTGTGTTTTTCTTTTTTGTTAAAGTTGTATTTAATGCAATACATTTAAGTTGGTGTGCATGTACATAAAAAAAAAGTTAAATAAAGGCAACTGAAACAGTCACCAGAAAAACACAGTACTGAATTAAAACCCTGCTACAGCCCAATATGCTTTAAGTTCAAATTAAAAAATTTAGTAGCCCTCGGTAGAGCTTATATAAACAGTTGTATTAAACTGATCAACTTGATTTAAGTAAGACAGTAAAACTATACTAAAAACAAAAAAGAAATAAAAAGAAAATAATCCAATTAAAAGAGATCAAAAGAAAAATGAGCATGGCCTTCCTTGGTGGCTGAAAGGTCTTAATTACAGGACAGGCTTGTAAGGAACCTTTGCGAGCAGCAAACAGACCCGCTCATTCTATCTGCATTGGAAATAGAAATGCAGAGCTGTTCTCTCTCTTTTATTTACCATCCTTCTCGATGTGGCTTCTGGTCTGGGTTTTAGGTTTTGTTTGCTGATTAGCGAGGAGTGGGTTGGGTATTTGCGAGTTGGGTAAACTCCTTTGGGCAGAAGTGGAGCAGCCTTAAGGCCCTGGGGTTTAAGTGTCGAGCGTTCCCCTTGCCCAAGCGGGAAGATATCGACTTTCTTAAAGTCGGGATCATTTCTCTTTATCACAAAACATTAATACCCACCCCCCCACACATCCACCCATCCCTTCCCCATCTTTCTACTACTCTGTGCTCAGGCAATAAAAAAGCCCTATACTCTCTGTACCTTCTTACCCCTGCTATCCTTTAACAAAAGGAAGTACGATGAAAGTTGATACACTTTATTTTGCTCTCTAAGAGGGTTGATTTCACTGGAACTAAAGTCCATGTGTCGTTAATCTGTTTTTTTCTTTTCTTTCTTCCGTGAAGGGACATCGAGAACAACCAGTGCACAACAAAAAATGGGAAGAAAGTGGGACTGGCCTTGTTTTGGAAATCCAGACAAAACAGCAAAGAAATCTAAAATTATCACTAATTGATGGGAGGATTTTCCCAAACGGAAAAAAACTCAAAAAGCAGAATGTGAATCATCCAGAAATTTAAATTAGGGAAAGGTAGCAGGGAAAATGATTATCTATATAATTCATATCTACAGTATCTCCTATGCGACCACTTTGTAAGAACTCGGTTAGAAAGATAGTCCTGCTGCAGGTCTTGCGCACTACTCCTCAAGATCCAAAAAAATACAGATTCAGCCTCTGGCTAAAGCTAGTGAAGGTTTCCTCCCTTTCAGTATCTTGAGATATGCGCGCCTTATGGCTCCACCTTCACCCAGACCAATTAAAACAACATGCTCCGTGGGTGTCTAACACGGAGTAAAAAAAAGCACATTCAACGCATCGCCTCTCATGTTGCCCCAAATGCGATACTCGAACAAGTGACACAGTGTAACTGCACAAATAACACACCTTCTGACTCTAATGGGGCCTGTAAATACACTTCATTGATTTTCTTCCTGTTGGTGGTCATCTTGGCTTCTTTTTTTTTTTTTGCCTTTTTTCATCACGAGGGAGGGCTAACGGGTGGCTGGTTGCTGGGCAGTTCCAGGGACTAACTGACCCCTTCGTCGGCCCAGCTGCAGCAGACGACTACAGTTTCTCTTGAAGAGCATCGAGGCGGGGGGAGGAAGGTTGGATGGGGGGGGTTGAATTGATTTCCTCTGCGATGACAGCTCCAGTCAGGCTGGCACCAAGGCTCCCACCTCCTCCCCCTCTCCTCTCCTCCCTTATCCCTCCTTCCACCCCTCTGTCCATTCCCTGCATCCTCCCACCCGCGTCAGTGGCGCTGGGCAAATGGCCACCGCTGGTGTCATGTTCTTGAAGGGTGTGTTCAGCACGAGCCCACTTCCATCAATTTTTTTCCCCTCCCCCCCCCACTAGTTTGACTATCGCCGAATCGTTCACGCGGATCGTTTTTCTGATAAAAGCATTATTTTTGGGATGAAAAAGTCACTTGAAGGATTTAATGACTGTCCTTTTTCCCCCATATCTTCACTAAAGTCCTTTCAACCATTATTTCATGTAACTACAGTAAGGGCTACGGATTACGTTTCATACTCGTCAGATGATGATTAATATGATTCTTAATTCTTCATTATCTCTGTCTTCTGTCTGAAGGAAGTGTCCATATATCCTCTCCAGGCAGACTCTGTAGCACACCTGCTGACTTCCAGTGCACTGGTGTGGCTAAAGTACTGTGGAATGCTAAGTTTAGTCACTAACATTTTAGCAGACACTTCTGAAAAGTAAATGAGTGTAGTTGTGTTTACTAACTGATGGTCCTTAATGGGTATCAATGTCACTACAAGCCCCTAAAGCTGCTGACAAATCCTTGGATGAAGCTTGGGCCTTGTCACTCATAAGGGCGAAGAACGTCTCCAGATAAGCCTTCCCCCTTGCTACCCAGGCCAGAAGTAGGAGGGCTCCCATCTTCAGAATTGCCAGAAGCATCTGAGTCGACACGCGAGCGCTTAAAGCGGCGGTCCGGGTACTGGCTGTTGTCGAAGGGCATACGGTGGACACACAGCACGTGGGTCTTCAGGTTGCCCTTCTGCGAAGCGCTGTACGGGCAGTACTGACACTGGAATGGTCTCTGACCCCCATGACCTGTGGGATACAAAGAGATCAAGTCATATCATCAGTCATGAGACAATGTTTCGTCCTCTAGCAAAGTCATCTTTTAAAAAGTCAGTCTCCATTATAAACTTCAATAACAGCTCAGGTACTGAGCTCGGTGTCTAAATAACCTTTCAAAGGCTCAAAATATTTCTGTCTAAATTTCTGATTTTTGTCTTTAATTTTTTACTGATATATAACATTTGAAAAAGCTAGAAAATGTTAGCTTTCCTTCAGACCCTCTGGACTTTTGAAGAGCAAGTCAGGTCAATTAAAGGGTCCATGTCATAAAAAAACAACACACTTTAATGTATCGAGCATATAATGCATTCTGTTTCAAAACTTTCACAAAACAGAACACTAACCAAAACTAATCTGCAAAAAGGCCTGCTGTGAATTAACTGATTTTGTGATGTCACAAGCACACATTAATATACATTCACCATCAAATAGTTATAGCATTCAGAATGAATCAGCTGAAAGGAATGAAAGCTGGTAGGTAGGTTTGACACTGTGGTTCAAGTTTCATACTCAGCCGTACATGTGACGTAAGCAAGCATGGGCCTCATTACTGTACCTAACTGACCCCACAGGCAGGGCTGCAGACATTCAGCAGCAGTGTTGTCCTCCATGAGTCATCCTGTTAGTGCCAGCAGCATTGGCACATGGCTGCACGATACAGGACTATATTCACACAGACCTCTACAACGCCTGCCCTTAACACCATGACAACATCATCGAATACTGTAATGGTGTCATGAGAGACTGTATGAAGTGACCCAAAATGGCACTGGTTCGAGTCCTGCGTTTGTCTTGGCAGATACGACCAATAAATCCGTGTGAAGTGGTATCGTGATCAGCACCAGCATGACAACGGTGTTCCAAAAGGAACATTTCCAAAATCTTACCATCACTGTAAAGAAATCTGAAGTTGAGTTTCCCTACTATGAACCATTTTAAATCAAACCCAGTTGAAACCCAGTTGAAATGACTTTGTTTACATTTCAGTGACTGAATTATGCAGACATTTTGAAAAATTCCCCATCACTTAACTTGTCAGGTCATTTTCTAACCCTTAAACCTGTAAATTAAAGACAACACACTCCCACTCCCATTTCCGCACTCCCACGAGATCAGACCAACAAATCTATACGAGGAGACAGCGTGGTCAGCGCCAGGATGACCGGTTTGGTGTGTCACATGTCCAGAAGGTCTGGTGTCATTCCACCTACACCCCTACCGCACAATCTGCAGGAACTGTGTGAGAATATTGAAGCTGCATGGGATGGATTATCACAGGACACCATTAGGAACCTCTACAACTCCATGCCGAGATGTCTGACATGTTGCATTAGAAAACATGGCCGCTCGACGTCATACTGAGAGACACTACCTCTTTATCTGTAGCTCAATAAATATTTCCCATATCAGTCTAAATGTATCATCATTTATTGTTCCTGGGAACCTTTATCTTTCTTCCCAACAGCACTGCAGTCTGCAACCTCCTCCTTTGTGCTACTATTCTTTTGATGATGAGTGTATATTCACCTATTCAGCTTATATCAGTTTAGTTCACTCATACATGATGAAATTATAAGAAAAGTTTCAGCCTGGAGTGCAGCCAATCAGAACAGAGGTCATTTACATATATTTTTCTACATCCTGTTTAGTTCAATGGGCTAAAATGTTTAGAAACTGGTCATGGAGAGAAGGTGTTGTATCCAGAGAGGACAAATCCCATTCGTACGTGTTGAAGATAGTTCCGGATGTTCCTTTCAAAGCAAACAACCTCGGCCTTTCAACCTCGGGTTTGTACGGCAGAGTCATCCTACAGAACTCTGAGCAAAGTTCTTTAAGACATCCACACAGAAGAGTTGTTCTGGGATCTGATTGTGCCTGTGTTGTACACAAAGGCCTTTAATAGCCCACGCAAGCCTGTTTGAGGGATGCAGATTACGTGCCTATCATAACTGCGCTCTCTTATCGTCCCGGTCCACTTAGAGCCCGAGCTAGACACTTTCAGCTGCGCACTACTTTAGGACATTAATAACAGTACATTTGCTCTCCATTTTGCTCAATTCAATTTGAAAAGCACTAAATCAAATTAACATGGGGTTTAAAATAGCAGCCGGCTAGGTCCACTGCATGTAAAGAGGCTGCATTAAAGGTGTGGCAGCAGAGCAATGTGGATATCAACCGAATGACCCCCCCCTACACACACACACACCCCACCACACCCCACCCACAGCTCACAATCACACACATATATACAAGCACACACAAACGCTGTGTGTGGCAGCAGAGAGACAGGATTTATAAGCACTTTGTGTTTGGCTTTGGAGTCTCAGCGGCTTTCAAAGACTACAATGTCTGCTCAGGCTGCAGCACAAAGGGGATTGCTACAAGTTTTGGAGCTTTAGATGTTCCAGTTGTCTGAATTTTTCGATAAGCGAGCCGCCGACACACACAATGCTGCCCCCCCCTTTCCTTATTCATGCGCCCTTTAATTTCACACTCCCTTACATTACGCTAAGTCCGAGAGGCAGAATTTCCTCATCCCATTTTACACTTAAGAGAGAGAGAGTCAGAGTTGCCTCCCAACAAGTCTACTTCCATCCCTCCTCCCCCTCGCTCCTCTGCTTTAGGTCCCCTTCTTCTTTCTAGTCCCGAAGTGCCGGCAAAACACAGATTGAGCTTTCCGTTATTGTCATAGCAGGGTCCGTCTAAGGTAAAGAGCGCATCCATTTTTAATCCTGTATGAATAAAAGATCCACACGCACTGTAGCCCGGCGCGGGTCAGGAGGAGGGGGAGGAAGGGTGGGACAGACTGTGCAAATGTAAAAGAAATAGAAATATATAGAACTAGCTTATTCTTATTATTCTTCTTTCATTATATTTTTATTGTTGTTATTATTGCTGTAATTGTATTCTAATTAGCAGTAGTGGTAGTAATAGTATTCAGTGTGCTGATCCGACCCAAAAAGAATGAATCCAATCATGAAAAAAAGAGCTTAAAGGGCCAGCATCCTGCATTTTTTGTTTTTTGATAATTGTCTTCTTTATCTTAAAGTCTGGTAATAACTGGTGATAACAGAACTGTGGTATAATCTCAATAACACCCTCAAACTTCATGATATTTTGTTGAATGGCATCTTAACATCCGTAATGATCATACGCTAGTACACCAGTTCCAATATCTTATGCCATTTGATTCTTTCATTCTTGCAGATCATGTACACCCATACATGTGGATGGGATCTTCTAGCAAGACAATGCAACATGCCACAAAACTACAAATGTCCAACTTTCATTAGAAGAGCATAACGAAGGCTTCAGAGTGACCCTCTAATTCCTCAGACTTCAGCTCAGTTGAGCTTAATGGTGCTGGAGCTAATCCCAGCATTCAACAGGTGCAGGGCAGGAAACACACTGGACAGGCTAGCAGTCTCACAGGGCACACATAGAGACATACACATTGATACCTAGGGGGCATTTAAGCATCTTCAGTTCACCTGAGAGCATGTTTTTGGTCTGTGGGAGGAAGCCCACATGGACACAGGAGAAACTCTACAAAGAAAGGACCCTGGACGCCCCACCCGAAAATCAAACTCAGGACCTTCTTGCTATGAGGCAACACCACTGTCCAGTGCGCCAGCGTGCTGCCTGTCTAAACGGAGTTCTGTTTTTTACAGTACATTCACACTTGAGACTAAAGAGCAGACTGCTGCAGCGGTGTTAGAACAACATGCAGTCATAATGTGCCCATAAGTCCAGTGTCTCTGATTAGTCAGCTTTCCTACTTTGTTCTAATTGGTCAATTGCCAGAGCAGCATCCAGGTACAAGTTCTGCTCCCACACAGTTGTGGCTGTTCCTAACATGGTGTCGGTTCTGCTGTGTCAGTTTGAGCCAGGTTCTGATCCTGAAAGTCAGGTAGGACAAGTTGGTAGATCCAGCTTCACAAGGTAGACTTGAGCAGGACATTTTAGAGTGAAAACAGTAGTGTTCACTGTTTTAGCTCTGTGCATTGTGTGAGAGCAAGCCAGTCTTGCTGGTAGGCAGGCAGTAAGGATTGTGTTGATGTCATCTTGTAACAGACAAAAATCCTATAAGGCATTTTAAGGCATCCTGATGAAAGTGCTTTTTGTGTATTTTCGCCGTTATAACTTTGCAGACCTTTTACAGGGAGAAAAGTTAATATTTTTAGCATAAGCCAATAATGAATATGGTAATAAATAGCATAACCCAGTAAAAATGTTAAAATTTTTTGTCTTTAAAAATGAAGTGATTTTACTAATATTAATATTAACTAGTAGACTAGTTGACTTCAGAAGGACAAGGCGTGACCACTCTCCACTACACATCAACGGCTCCACTGTGGAGATCGTCAAGAGCACCAAGTTCCTTGGAGTTCACCTGGCAGAGGATCTCACCTGGTCCCTCAACACCAGCACCATAACCAAGAAAGCCCAGCAGCGTCTCTACTTCCTGCGAAGGCTGAGGAAGGCACATCTCCCACCTCCCATCCTCACCACCTTCTACAGAGGAACCATCGAGAGCATCCTGAGCAGCTGCATCACTGCCTGGTTTGGGAACTGCACTGCATCAGATCGCAAATCCCTGCAGCGGGTAGTGACGACGGCTGAGAAGATCACTGGTGTCTCTCTCCCCACCATCATGGACATTTACACCACACGCCGCATCCGCAAAGCAACCAGCATCGTGGATGACCACACACACCCCCACACCCCTCACAGACACTCTTCACCCTCCTACCGTCTGGAAAAAGGTACCAAAGCATCGGGGTCCTCACACCCAGACTGTGCAACAGCTTCTTTCCCCAAGCCATCAGACTCCTTTACACCCAGAGTCTGGTCTGAATAACTGCACACATTCAATGACTGGACTGAACACACGCACACACACATAACCTCATCTTTTAAATCTGTCCATACATAACACTTAAAGTATAAAATGTTTACATGTATACCAAATATGGACATAACTGCTGCTAAAAACAATGTTCATCTTTAAAAAAAAAAATGGACATAACCACACTTTACTGCACCCACTACCAGTGGGCTATCTGCACTGTCCCCTCCCTGTATTTATTGTTTACTGTTTCGTGTATTGTAAATTGTCTTGTGTATTTATTGTATTTATTGTTCTATGTAGCACCTTGGTCCTGGAGGAACGTTGTTTCGTTTCACTGTGTCCTGTACACCACTGTATATGGTTAAAATGACAATAAAAACTACTTGACTTGACTAGACTGGTATATATTGGATAAATCAGCAGCAGTATTTTCTTTATTGTCTATTTGTATCTGCAAAGACTCATTTTTAAAGTACTAAAGTACCTAATAATGAAATAAAATAACCATTTATATTATTGCAATATATAACAATGGTACTGTATATCAGTGTGTTACAGTCATGCCCGTAAAGCTATCTGGAGTTGAACTAGAACAGTACAGAAATGATAGCACGCTACCCTGTGAGGATAGACACATCATTTGATCAAACTGCTCCCAGACCAGTACATTTGAAATGATCAGGCTAGAGAGAAATGTGGCATTAAGCTGAACTGCATTCTAACAATCTATTGAATTGAATTGCAGTGATCTATTCACTGTGCTCTACAGTGGGCCTGTTCATGCTGTTCTGCAGGGATTTACTTGCTAAAGTGTGAGAGCTGGTATCGGGATGACTGCCACTAGAGAGAGATACTAGCAGTGAGAGATATTAAACACAACCTTCACCATCTCTGTGCCTCTGTCTTCTTCCTCTCCAAGAAAAAGGACCTTTCCCTCAAATTCGGGCTTTCTGTAATACATGACAGGTGTCATCAAATAGATTCGACCTGAGGCCAAATTCTCACACTAACATTCTTCGAGTCAGTCTGTTGTTGTCCCTAATATGCCCTGACACACAAACACACTTTAATCATCTCAGACAGTTTCAGCCTGAACCGCTGTAGTGTTGATCTCAGGGTGGAACAGTGAATATACCAACATTAACTAAAATCATCAGCAGAATGTGATGAAGTAGCAGTTTTGACGTTATGTCATTGGGGCCCGTGAGTCGTGTTGCGGAGGTATCTACTGAAGCTAGCATGATGGATAGACAGAATGCATCACAGTTCCAGCATACCATCTCATACATACTAAAGGCTGCGTGTTCAGATGTGTCTGCAGTGTTTATGTATTTGGGTTTATAGGGGTTACGGTAAGCTGAGCATGCCGAGGAAGCTGTGAGTGTGTGTGAAGTGAGATCATCTGAGAGGCCAAGAAGTAAGTGTGTGTGTGTGTGTGTCTCCGTCTGTGTGTGTGTGTGTGTGTGTGTGTGTGTGTGTGTATACACAGTGTTTAACAGCACAGCAAGCTACTGCATTCACCCTCACTTCTTCTTTCTGCTCACCGGCACTCTGAAACGAGTGGAGTAAATAAACTCACACACTCTCTCTCTCCTTCTCTCGCTTTCTCCTACACTGGGTTTCCCATCTCTTCTCTCTCGTGCACACGTTTTTTCTTATTTTCTTTCTTTTGTTCCTTTACATGCTCATACTTACTCATATATATCTTACACTCATTCTTTCTTTCTTTCTTTCTTTCTATCTCTATTTTACTTGCTCATACACCTTTATTTTTACTCATATATGAACACTTTTATTCTTTTTTTCTTTCTTTCTTTATTAGTTTTTTTACTCATGAACTTTCTTATACTGTATTTAATTTTTACATTATCACATCTCTCAGACTTTTTTTCTCTCTTTCTTTCTTTCTTTCTTTCATTTTCTTTCTCTCTTTCTTTCTTTCTTTCTTTCTTTCTTTCTTTCTTTTCTTTCTTTCTTTCTTTCTTTCTTTCTTTCTCTCTTTCTTTTTTCTTTCTTTCTTTCTTTTTTTCTCTCTCTCTTTCTTTCTTTCTTTCTTTCTTTCTTTCTTTCTAGCTCTCATTCTCATCTGTCTTCCCCTCACTTTTTCTTTTCTTGTACTGTATTACTGTATTCCTTTCACTCCTTCACACGGTCTCCCTCTTTTTCTCCCTCATTCTGTCATTTTTACTGCTCTCTCTCTCTCTCTCTCTCTCTCTCTCTCTCTCTTTACACACACTTCCCCCAGAACTGAACTGGCAGTGTTATATTGCGAGGTGTTGAGTGACGTAAAGCAGAATTCACCCACTACACCATCATTGTTTTCAAAATCCTACATGTAGCGGTTCTTGTGGCTGTTTAGTATTAATGCACATGCTGTATTGCTATATGAAATACATGCCCATCAACACTGAAACTGGATTTAAGTACAGACTAGTTAGCATGGTCTTTATTTTCCCTTAAAATGCTGGAGATGATGACCAGTAGACAATACAACTTTCAACTTGCTTACTACACCAAGCATCATCAGAAACAGGAGATTTGCAAAAGTGAGAAAGGAGCAGGCTGCTGTGTGTGTGTGCTGCAGTACACTAAATTTATAATGTATTTGCAACAATATGAAACGAGTTCAGCATATAGCACTATGTACAGGTAAAAGCTGTTTTCACAGGGACTATAAAGTAGCCTCAAAATCAGACAAGGCAACAAAGGGCAATGACATACCTGAACATGAACACCAAAACTGGATACAATAGGATATA